>PITA01010693.1:0-70548 GCA_004023965.1 Spilogale gracilis | reverse complement strand
ATAGATAGATAGATAGATAGATAGATAGGGAGAGAGAGAGAGAGGGAGAGAGAATGTGTGTGTGTGTATGTGTGTGAGCAGGGGAGAGGGGCAGAGAAAGAGGAGAGTCTCAAGCAGACTCCATGCTGAGCACAGAGTCCTACACAAGGCTGGATCCCACAACCGAGATCACAACTTAACCAAAGCCAAGAGTTGGACACTTAAGCAACTGCACCACCCAGGCACCCCAGGATAGGTTTTAATTCGAAGAAAAGACGACTCCACAAATTTAATTAGTTACCAAACATAAAATGGAAAATTCTGTTCTTTGTATTGAGGTATCATAATGCTGATGTCAAAATATAATAAGGGCTTAATTTCAAAAATACAGAGAAAGACCTCTCTCATTTGTGAACCTAGTTATAGAAACTCATCATTTAAAAAGTAAAGTATATTGAGACTGGGTTACCTAGGTATGTATAGCACACACAATGTCTAAGGCCCACCCATATGTTTAAGTGCCAACAAAAACTCTTCATTGACTTTAAAATTAGAAGGAAAAAAAATAAATAAAAGTAAAATAAAAATAGAATCAGAAGGAAAATGAAGTTTTTGGTCAAATAAAATGTTTTCATATATAATATAAATATATTCATCTTTAAATGAACTTATAAAATATAATTTTTCATAAATATTTTAAAAGTTCTATTATTTTTTTTTAATGAAGAAAGGTGCCCACAAAGCCAAAAGTGCCTAAGGGCCATGGATGTCATAATGAGCCTGCCTGCATAATGATGGCTTGACAACTGTTGAGAGCAATATTTAGGCTTAGCTGAACTGTGCCAGAGAAATTTCTCTGTAATTTATCAATGTGGAAATAAGAGCACCTGTTTGGGATTCATTTTCTCATTCACAAATTTACCATTTTTCCCACACATCTCACTGTGTCTCTTTGAGAACTGACAATTTGTTAGCCCTTGTAAAAAAAAAAATACCCCAGAACACACAGGTTTTACAAGCTAAAGCACAATATGCTTTGGCATCATTCCATGACAAAGCCTGCAGGAGGTGGCGACTCAGGACTCAGGTGGGCACACCCTCAAGCCAGTACCAAATCAGAGTCCCTGAGCAAAACAATGCCTGTGAGCTGTGTCCTCAACTGCACTTTGTTTTACTGCCTCCTCTTCTTTCCACCAAATCCCTTCACTGTCATTCATCAAGATGTCTTTTCACCTAGAAAATTATAGAATTAAGTCTGCAACACATGGAATGAAACACTTGCTCTCACAATTCTAAAACAAATAGAAAGTGCAGTGGAAGAAGTAAATTTTTAAAGAAACAGGTATTTTTTCCCCCTTAACAAATAATATCCTTAACATCTTTCAGCCTATGACACAAATTCTATCTTTGAAATCTTTCTTCCAAAACACTGCTTTTTTGGTCATCTATGTAAAATTAGAAGAATTTCTCTTTCTCCCTTTTCCCCCAAACTCCCTATGTATCTTTATCTTACATCGTTTATTTGTGATACTGTCTAAACTCTCACAGGAAAATTGCCGCTAAAGACTTTAAGCAAAGAAGATGGGTCCTAGGCCCAGTGTGGGGGCTATGGGTGAAGCTGAAGCCAGTTTTTAAAGGATAAGTCGAGTATTTAGGTCTTTATCTACAAAAAAGCTGGTAAAGAACCTGTGCACATATAACAAATAGAAACTAAGTTCCCAGGAAGTATGTCCTGTAGTCAGAATAGTGACATCAATACCTAAATTTTCAGCATTGACATGAAGGTTAGAGAAGCTACGCTACAAGCCCTTTGCCGAGGACCTGGCATATACTAGGTGCTCCAGAAACAATTTCATCAGTATTACTAGTATTGGCATCAGACAGAAAGTCTATGGAACCAAAGTCACTTTCATATAGTTGCTCCCCAATTTATAATTTAAATACCTTGAACAATTTATCTCATTTCTTCAAGCTCTGTGGGGACCTCTATTTCATCCCCCCTTTTAAAAGCAAGAAAACTAAGAATTGGGAAATTTAAGTGACTTGTCCTAAATCACAAATTACTTTTTATTCCAAATCCTGTGCGTCCTTGCTTATAACAAGTTAAAGATCTGCTTAACAAGCATTGTAATTGCTTTTACATTTATTGGAACAGTTACCACTGGCATTTTCAAATGATTCATTGAAGTGATTTTGTAATGACACTTTTTGAATATCTTCTATTTCCTCTTTCCAGAAAGAAGTGATTGAAGTCTTAGCTATCAACACAGTGTTATACATTTTGCTAAAATGGAGGCGTCTAGATTAAGTGTGATTTTATTTTTTTAAAGACTTTATTTTTTTGACAGAGAGATAGAGAGTACAAGTAGGCAGAGCGGCAGGCAGAGGGAGAGGGAGAAGTAGGCTTTCCGTCAAGCAGGGAACCCGATGCGGAGCTCAATCCCAGGACCCTGGGATAAGGACCTGAGCCAAAGGCAGCCGCTTAACCTACTGAGCCACCCAGGTGCCCCTAAGTGTGATTTTAGAGTTTACAGTGCATAGAAGAAGGGGGAGTTGTGTTTTTTTTTTTTTAATCTTCACTCTATATGGATAATGTCTCTAAAATAAAACTGATAAACCTTCTAACACTCTGTACTTTTAGATTTCATATAATGCTCCTAATAGAATAGAATATTCCTCTTTATTCACTGGACTTCAGAATTTACTTTTGCAAGTATTAGATACAAACTGTCATATACAGTTAGATACTGATGTTTTCATTACTTTCCATTGATTGCCAACCTCTAGCACTTATTTCATATTCCATAGTTGCTTTCTTTCTCATCTTCATTACATTTGAGGGGATGACTGTCAATTTTCTAACATTGTTAAAAATATTCCTCATTTACACAATAAAATTCAGACTTTAAGTGATAACTGTAATAATAAACAAAGGGGTGAGGAATGAAGACTTTCAGGGATAGCATTTGGAGAAAAGTTAACAAACAGCTAAAGCCAAATTGCTAAATTACAGTATGTTGCTTGTTCAATTACTGGAAACTGCAGCAAAACTATAGCAAGATCTCAGAATAAGTACGGAATCATCTCAAAGTAAGTACAGATGTGAGAATCAGATCTATCAGATTAAGCCCACCCAGTTAGTTAGGAACAGTTTTCTTGTTTTAGCAAAAGGAAAATACTTCTCCTTTTCTCAATACTTAGAAATAAAGAGTTGTATGCAAGGATGGATGACAGCAAGCAAAGGTTGAGTGAATCTTGGAGCAGCTGCTCAAATTCAATGAACTGAGGAATAAATTAGGGTAATCAAATCAAAACCAGATAAAACCACAAAGCTAAGGTAGTGAAACGGCCAACAGCTATGCCAATAAAGCAATATGACGCTGGCCCCGAAGCAACAGTTGTTCCTGAATGTGGCATGTTCTGATTTGGTAATGCCAGCTGCACTGTGCCGAGGCATTGTTCAGACATCTGGGGACTTGAGTCCTGATGCACAGAGCTGGTCCTTTGATTTAAAAGCAGCAGATGAAATCCAATGATGTATATTCAAATATGCTCAAATCAATACATCCTCAGAACCCAAAAAGCCTAAGCAAGGCTCTGCATCGTGTTAGAGAACTGTAGATGGCTCCCTCTGAGCTCTGAGTCTCTTTTCATAGCAGCAGCAGTTTGATTTGCTCATTTGATTTATACAGTGATGCCACTAAACACCACAGGCTGCCACAGAAGCCTGAAACCCTTTAGACTGGTTCTGTTTGCTTGATCTGTAGGGAATTGAGAATAAAAACAGACACCTCAAGAGATTGTTTATTTCTCCTCTTCTGTTTTGCATGGGGAGCACTAGCACCAGGAGCTGTGTTGGAATGGGTTTAAGCTACCGGGTTCGAGGACAGAAGCCGCACAGATTCTGTGGCTGTGCCAGCGGCGCTGGAGAGGGACAGTGATGTCCTCAGAGGTGGTGAAGTCAGTTTTCAAGTCCCAGTGTTAGTCACGCCCTCTCATGTTTTCAAGTACTATCACATTCTTCTCTTTGACTTGTTGTTTTTTAAGGTAGACTTTTCTTCTCCCCCTCACCCAAAGAACTGTTCCTGTTATTTTCCAAGGTTGTTCTTTAGCTAAAGTCCATTTAGCTATTGCCTGACTCACTATAAATAGTTTAGTTTTACATGTCTGCCAGAAAGAAATGCAAACAGGCACACGTTCTGTAACTCACTATGTTTTCTCAAGCCTTGCACGAAGTTCAGGCCTACACTATGTCCTTTCTTGTATTATTTTACTGGCTCACTCATATTTTCCCACGTGGTTCAAAATCACCAACTCTTAGGTACCTGAGAGAGAATTCTGGCATTACAGCCACACAAACCAAAACACTGTAAAGGAAACTTCTGCTCTCTTACTAGATATATATATATATATATATATTTTTTTTTTTTTTTAAAAACAAAACCTCTTTGGCTTTGAATACAAAAGCAAAGTGACTCTTAATTTTTTATATGATTCCTTATTCTAGGAATGCTATAGACCAGAGTTTGGCTAATTTTTTCTCTAAAAGGACAGACAGTAAATATGTTTTTGCCTTTGTGGGTCAGAGGCTCTCTGTTGCAACTAGTTGCCTCTGCCATTGTAGCTTAAAAGCAGCCACATGAATGGACATGATTATGTTACAATAATACTTTATGGACACTAAAATTTGAATTTCATATTATTTTTGCATGTCATGAAATACTATTCTTTGTTTGATTTTTTTAAACAGCCATTTAAAAAATGTAAAAACTATTCTTAGCTTGTAAGCCTTTCATAAACAGGCGGCAAGCCAAATTTGGTCCACGGGTTGTACTTTGCTGACTTCTAATATAAATGAGGATTTGTTATTGTTGTTGTTTTGTTTTTTTAATTAGAGAAAGGCTGTGCTCCACACAGACCCTACAGCAATACAGCATTGTAGCTGTATGGAGAAAATACTTATTTCCTACAAAAAATCTATAAGAATAGCAATAAAATCCTGTGGATTAACAGCAAAATATCAAGAAACTACATTTAATTCTTTCAACCTCTTGAGC
Organism: Spilogale gracilis; assembly: GCA_004023965.1. NCBI lineage: Eukaryota > Metazoa > Chordata > Mammalia > Carnivora > Mephitidae > Spilogale > Spilogale gracilis. The sequence continues at coordinate 65,512 of PITA01010693.1, read as the reverse complement.
CATACAAATGCATTGCTTGAATAAATCATCAGACAACATTTATGGATTATATCCTGCAAAGAGAGCTATTACAATGAAGAGATTTTGGAGCTAAACTTCCCAAAGTTATGCACAGCCCTGATAATTCAGTAAGAACATAAAACTTTCCCTATGAATAAATTGGCTACTTCTACCTTCCTGAATCCCCACTTCCAGTGCTTTTGGTTTTGGTGGAAAGGATTTTTCATTTTCCTGGCAGTATCCTCCTTCTGACTTAGCTATATAATGAAGCCATCAGGGATAGCAAGCAGCTCAATATAAGATTGATAGCTTGATTACAGCATGACTAGCCTAACTATTCCTATGAATAATAATGTGAATTTCATTTGCAATTTTTTCAGCTAGTCTCACAATTCATGGCCAACAGGAATATTTATAGATTACAAAGGACAACAATTTTTAAAATATTTCTAGACAGCTGCAATACGGTTCAATAGAATAGTATGTAAAGACAAATCCATTATGAACCCTACAAGCATAATTCATAACTCTTACTAGTATATAAACAATGAGACCATTTGGAGAAAACAGAATCCTTAAAGCAAGGCAGTTTGTTTCTGGATGGGGTTCATTTAACCTTAGGTAATTCATTACAATATTCATCTTGCTTTCTTCCCAAGAAGCAAAATAAATAAATAAATAAATAAAAATTAAAAGATTAAAAATTTTAAAAAAATGTTATTTGATCTTGAGCTAAGCAGGGACAAGTACACATTTCCTATTAGTGTTATTATTATTGGGTATCATTTGGCAATCCTAATAGGCTGTATGTCTTTGGTATATATCACTTACTTTTAACATTGTAGTAAACTATTATACATTTTTCCTCTACCATTTTCTCTACTTTAAGGTTATTTATTACTTCTTAAGCTGACAGGTTTTATATTTTCCTTAAAACCCAAATCTGATCATAGTTTTCCTCTGCTCCAAAGATTCAATACCCATTCACTTAAATGAGAATTAAGTTCAAATATTTAGCCAGCTGTCCAAGTGTCTCAATAATTTGGTTATTTCAGTTAATCACCTCCAATTTTCACAATATTCCTTCCTCACCAGCCTTTCACACCTCACTGCATCCATGCCTTTGTCTAGGTTGTTACTGCAGGGCTGCTTACAATGCCCTTCTCCTTCACCATTGCATGTCAAAGTACCATTCCTTTTCAACACCTAAGTCAAATCTCGACTCCTCTAAGAATTCGTAAAAACTTAAACCAAAGATGCACTCTTCTTCACTTAGATAATCATGACTATTCACAGACTGTCTTGGAAATAAATATTACACAGAGATAGATGATAGATAGATAGATAGATAGATAGATAGATAGATAGATAGATAGATAGATAGATAATAGATAGATTGATTCCTTTTATTCCAGGTTATAAGCCATAGAGGACAGGTTATCTTTGCATGTTGTAAAGCATCTGATATTATGCTTTACATACATAATAGTAAAGGGCCATGATTTCTAGATTAGGGCTTTGCAAGGATGCACCACTTGAGAATCCCCTGTCATTACAACATTTAGGTCTTCACTTAAGACCATGTGTTATCAGAGGCTGCTGAGGGGAGAAGTATACAATGCCTTGTAAGTAGCTTTAATTAAACCAAGAATCTTGCTGGGGGTTAAGTAAGGGGGTAGAAAATGAAAATGAAAATGAAAATAAAATAAAATAAATAAAATAAAAACAAATTATAATTTGAGTTATTTATCAAATTATATTTATTATCAAAAAAACTTTGAGTTATTTTCTATGTACACAAACTAGAGACTGGAAATCTCTTCCGCTTCCAATGCCTTAAGTAAAGTATGTACACATAGGTATAAGTAAGGGAAAGCCCATAGCTCACATGGAGACTGAAGTGACTCTGTGGCTCTGAGAAGAAAAACATTTTTTTAGAGGGAAAAGAATGGCATCAGAGAGAAACTCTTTTTTTTTTTTTTTTAAAGATTTTTATTTATTTCACAGAGAGAAACACAGCCAGAGAGGGAACACAAGCAGGGGGAGTGAGAGAGGGAGAAGCAGGCTTCCATGCGGGGCTTGATCCAGGTGGAACATGACCTGAGCTGAAGGCAGTCGCTTAACCAACTGAGCCACCCAGGCGCCCCAGAGAGAAACTCTTTTGGGGGAGCTATTTAAGCTGAGTCTGCTAACGGGAAAGAGACAGAGGGAGAGTACATTATTCTCTTCACAGAACCCAGATTACTCTGACAACCTAAAGACTGGCAGCTTTTGAAACTTTGAGAGACACGACTTTGATGTTTAATGTGTTCTTACAATGGGCACAGTCAACAATGTCTGTGGATCTCTGTGGAGGTTCATAGCCAGTGATAACGGACAAGTGGGAGCTGGAGCTAAAGAACAAGATGGAAAACACTGAGCATAGACTGCAGCTGACAGACTAGTTCCCATTTCATGCCCAGCCTCCTTGTGGAGACTCTAACAATTAACAGTTGAACCCTCTGAGGAGGATGACATTGTGCCATCATGACAGAGCACGCTGGGATCCTAAAAATTGATGTGACATCATTTTGTAGGCACAGGCCAGAATATACATTTAATAAATTTTATTTAATAAGTTTACATCGATTTTGATTTGAATTCTGGATGACCAGAATTGTCATTCAAAAATAATTGCTTTCTTAAGAAACTCTTCACCCATCATCCTAACACAGACTATCAATAGAGACATCAATAGTGCACTATTTTTAAGCCAAACAGAAACATGCAGGCCTAGTTGAGGATGCAAACTCTGATAATTTTGATATTTTAAAAGTAAACATTATACCTTCTTACTCACTTAATCCTCAAGTTTACACAAAGCATTCTTAGTAGTAAAAAGAAAAGTGCTATCATGGCTACTTACGATATGTGAGTTTATATTCTCCCCCCATAAGACTCACAAATACAACTGGTTTGTGTGTATACTTAAGTCTGTGAGTGAGTGTGCCTGACAATGAGTACAGCTACCTCTCATCTACTCCCTCAAGCCCAGATCTGTAGTTCTGAGGAACAAGGCATTCATAGAGCTCACAGCACAGGCTACACTGGGTGGCAGGACAGTTTACCAACTCTACCACAGAAATACCCCAGAGTTGCTAATGAGAGGATGCCAACAGCTTAGTTCAACACCGTATTCTTTTTTTTTTTTTTTGGTCACATTAGATACAACAGAATTTCAATTCCACTTCAATTATTTACAAATTATATATATAGTATACACATACACTCATGCATGCACACAAACATGCAGATGCACACACACCACAAAGACAAATATGTGGCAATACAGAACTGTGTTTTATAAGAAAAGAGATAATTAAGAAATATAGCTAATTTCCAAGGCTCCCAAATGTGTTTCAATTCCATATCGCTGCTATTATGTATCTAATAAAAAGAAAAATAAATCTATCAGCCAGACATATCAGTCTATTCTGATGTGATTTTGGTTTTAACTTTTTTTTTTAAGATTTTATTTATTTGACAGAGAGATACACAGCCAGAGAGGGAACACAAGTAGTGGGAGTGAGAGAGGGAGAAGCAGGCTTCCCGCTGAGCAGGGAGCCCGATGTGGGGCTCTATCCCGGATCTCTGGGATTATGACGTGAGCTGAAGGCAGTCACTTAACCAACTGAGCCACCCAGGTGCCCTGGTTTTAACTTTAATCAGAATCAATATAGGTTATCTACATGTCTTTTCTCTAATTTTCTCTCCTTGATTTTATTTTAATCATGCTTCTTAGGGAAATTTCTTTTCTTTTTGCAGGAATATGCTCATATTGTCAGTATTCTCTTGACATATTAAAAACAAATTTTTAATCCAGTTACATTTATGTATTCTCACTGGGCATTGAAAAAGGAAAGACTAGTTTTGGGGGGAGGCAGAAAAGAAGCATAAAAACAAAGATGATTTTCATGAAGTTTCTGTTTTTGTCTCTACACTGAAAATAGCATTTTTGCTTTAAGGGATAAGTAAGAAGAAAGGAGACTCTGTATTTTTCCTAGTGGGCTGCTTAATAAGTGCATTTTTTCAGCAAAGGAAAAAGCAGCTTTAGTAATCCAGTGGTGAATCAAGGTGTCTAAATTACCTTCCTTAGGAGGTCCTTGCAGCGTTTGCCCACACTGGTGCGATGCCTCTTTATCTAACTTGTGGCACACTGCTAGTGTTAGAGCGGCCATGCTCCTTCTCCTTTCCTTCACCAGATATTTCTGGATGAGATCATTAAGTAAACAAGATTCAATGATGGGATATTGGGTCTGACCACTTTCCAAATGCTAATTTGGATGGCAGGCTGTGATGAACACAGTGGCATTTTCAGTGTGGGTCACTTTTGTTCCCTAAGTCTCAAGCTGACTTTAGAAATGTGCTTACATGAAGGATGGAGAGAAATGCCAGCAAATCCTTGACTTTCTCCCTCAGGAGAATGAGTCATGGTGGTTCAAAGGAGGAGAGATTTCACAGCCTGTATCCTCATTGTCTTGCACTCCTACAGTGCTCTTGGTCTGGACCAGCAACTTCCAAAGACTCAGAGCTGAAGAGCTCTTCGCCATTCTTGGCTTGGCTCCCACAAATCAATTTGAAGGCACAATCAAGACTGATGTTAGAACTAATAAAATACAATGAATAAAGATAGGCAAGATAAAAATTTCCCCCATGTCTAGTTATGTGTTAGTACATGTGCTTGTAAGTAGAGCCATGCATACAAGCAGAGGCATTCACAGAGGATTTGGTCTATGATTATAATCTGGATTTACAGAATATACAGATAAAAAAATTTGTTAGAGAGGACAGTTTACACATAAAAGATGGGAGAAGAACATGTTGATTTCAAGGTCAAAAGAGGAGAGAAAATTGTGGGAGAAAAATCATCTTTACAGCAACACAGGGTAAATACTTGGTTGGAAGGATACAGAAATACTCCTAGAGAGGCAGTAAAGTCTGAATTAAACTCTGAAAGTTGTAATTCATAAAGAGAAGACCTTCTTATACCTCACCAAATGTTTTATCCAGAGAGAGACTACTAGGTACTAACAGATTGCTGATGAGTGACATTAGGGACCAATATCAACCACTGTTTTGCCACCTCTGCTGGACATTGCTTTAGACAACTTTCATGGTCTTTTGGAGATTCAGGTTTCATGTTTATTTGTAAATCCACAGGGTTACTGCTGTGTTGTCAAAGTCCCACACACTAAAAACTTTTTTAGCATGAGTTTCATGCTTCTGACAGAACCCAGATTTTTCATTTCATCATGTTACCACAGATTCATGTTTGATAGAGAAAGATGCTATCAACAACTAGCAAGGACACATTGCCTGAAGAGTATCATTGCTTTCATGGGAATGCTTTTGAAGCTTGATTCTAGGATAAAAGGGAGAGGAAAAATAGTATGTGTAATTTAGATAAACTCTACTGCAAGTAGAAACCTAATCCTTTTATCTTATTTGTGAACAGGAGCATGTGACAGAAATTGGTTTCATGGTTTTCCATGGGGTTCAAAATAAAAAAAAAAAACACATAAGTGCATTCATCAGGATAACTATCTGGGGATACTGGTAATGATGTTTATTTAGCAGATGAAAATGGTTTCAGACATGCAGATATGAGTTAGAATCCCAGAACATCAGAGGTAAAAGAGAACTTCAGGACAATTTAGCCACAGTGACGTCCAGGGAAGTCAACTGGCACTCAAGGTCATGCATGGAGTGAAAAATACCTGGACTCAGTGAAGATGCAATTGGAGCCAACAGTTCAGGAGAAGGGTGTGCATATTCTGAATTGCCAAGCCCTTTCTTTTCTCTTCCTTTCTGCTGATTTCAGCCCACTTAAGGGGAGTGATATGGAAACATCGAGAAAACAAGTAAAGAGCTGTGTATGTTTCTAGATCTATTAGTGGCACCTATGAATGACTTGGCACATAAAAAGGTTGAAACTGGTATCTAAACTGAAATCTTTAATTCTCTATCCATTTTCAAACAGTTAGTATTTGATCATATAACTATTTATGGAAGACTATATTTTCCAAAGATGGTAGGATGGTAGTAACAGTATCTCACTCCACTTGTTCTTGCTACTCTCCTCATTCAGAGATGGGCTGTTTTCCAAACCTGATCTACTCACCCTCAACTCCACTCCCCTCTCCCCCGACCCCACTCCTTCCTCTGCTTACACCTGGGTGTTTCCTTGTGATAGTGTGGTGAAATGATGCTATATAACTTCAGAAGCTAGGTTATATAGGGCAGTATGGCCTCTACATCTATGTTGAAATGCTTGCCTTGGGATCAGGCAACCATGCTGTGTGGGAAGCCCAAGCCACCTAGAGAGGCCACTTATTTGTGTTCAGGCTAAAAGCTCCAGCTGAGGTTCTAGGCCACAGTCACATGTGTGAAAAAGCCTTTAAGATGATTCCAGTGGCCAATACCATCTGATTGCAGCTGCATAAGGGACCACAGACAAAAACTGCCTAGCTGAACCCAGTTTCCCTGCCAAACAGTGACAAATAAAAATAAATGACTGTTGTTATTTTAAATTATTAAGGTTTTGAGATGTTTTGTTATAACAGGAAAAATGCTACTCTTTAAAATGGGAGGGAAAAGGTAAAAAAAAAGTTTATTCTTTAAAGATAAAATAAATTTAGAATCAATCAGACTCACATTCTATCACAAAGATACAAATTGATTTTGAAGAAAAATGTACATAGCAAAGCTCATATAGTTTTAGCAAAATCCATAGGTATGAGAGTATTTAATGGGGGTGGAGGTGCCAACAATATTTTCTAAGCTTTAAATGCTAAGTTATATAAATTCAAATATAATTGCCACACATCTTTGTATTTGCTTAAAAAAAAAAAAAGGCAAGGTGACCTTATGTATCTTTTCCATCTCTAACTTCTGTCATTCTCTCTTCATCATGTGGGTGTTCACTTTGCTGAAAAAGCCAGATTTCAGAACAGCTTTCTTTTGGAAATGATGTTTTTAAAGTTAAGAAAAAAAGCTTGCCACATTGTAGAAGTGGCAGCTATAAAATTAGATGTAAAAATAAATTGAAAATTCATAACAATTGTGCTGCAAAAGATGAACTGAGAACTGAATTACAAAGTAAAATTAACAAAGTGGGTTTCTGATTAAATGAGTAAGCCAAACACTTACAGTATGATAACATGTTGGAAATGGCTAGAGATGTACAAAGCAAATAAGGAAAACATTATGTGTACAGTGCTAGGATTGAGCTTGCATAAAATAAGAATTTCACAAAGCATGATTTTATAGTATAAGGCAGGGATTATACAACTGGGTTAATTTCTAGCTCTAACAGAAAGAACACTCAAAATTGTGCTTAGAAAATACAGAGAAATGGAAACCATGATATACCAAAAGTCTTATATTGGTAAAAAAGATACAAGGTAGAAAATCAAGGGATTTGGAGGGGGTTGTATAAGATGAAGTAGTTCTTTCCCTCTCCTTGCATCCCACCCCCGCTGTCCTCAAACACCCATCAACACCATACTTTTTAAAGAGCAAAAGTAACTCCATGTTCCTCACTTACATCTGCACAGATGGCAACTGTGCAATAATTCATTAGTTTCCTAACAACTCATCACTTTCTAAGTAAAGGTTGGAGACCTTCTTTGGATTGAAGTTTTAATAAGGCAAAGGATTTCATTAGAGTTCTCTATTAACAAGTAGGTTTTGCTCATTTAGCATCTACTCAGCATGATTCTAAGCACTTTAGAAGGATGCGGAGGTCTAAAGCCTATGTACAACTAGTTCTTATCTAATTGAAGGGGCAGAATTACATTAATAAAGAATAATGAGTCCTGGAAAAGTCCAAGCAATGTTGTTGTTGTGGCTTTTTTTATGATTATTTTAGAGAGGGATAGAGAGAGTGCGAGTGGGGGTAAGGGCCAGAGAGAGAGAAGGCAGAGAATCCCAAGCAGACTCCACACTGAATGCAGAGCCAGAGAGCGGGCTCAAGTCCAGAACCACAACATTGTGACCTGAGCTAAAACCAATGGTCAGGCACTTAACCAACTGAACCACCCAGGCACCCTCAAGCAGTGTTTATGAGAAAATAGAGTAAGTGGATTTGAAACACAGGTGAGAAGTACTGTCAGAGGAAGTCATTCTTGGTAAGTGCCTTGCTCTACACCTGCTACACAGGTGTTCAAGCAGTATTTATGGAAAAAAATTAACAAGCAATGCAAAAATCTAAAAAAGTGACCTAAAACTTTGTTAAGTGGTGTTCCAGCACAACTAGAGATGCAAGGGCAAGGTTGGATATCAGGGCATGATTCAGTCAAGGAGGCCCGGGAAGGAAGGTGATACATTCATTTTCTGTGGTAGGAAAATATAAATCAATAAAGCTTCCTGCCTGATACTCAAGAGAGATTACTCTGACAGCAGAATGTGAGATGAAGCAGAAAGAGAAACTCAAGTGAGGTAGCATCAATTTCAATTCTTCCATGACTTGGCAGGCTTCTTTGTACTTTGTGCTTGACTGAAGTCAAACAACCTCAAGCAAAATATGTGTATTGTGGCAAGGGGAGGTTGCTGCAAGAATATTATGCAGCACAGATGGAACTAGCTTTGTGGAGATTCTAAGTGTGTGGATACAGAATGCTGAGATGTGGGCAAGTCAGTTTGAACCCAAACTTCCAGGAAAAAAAAAAAAAAGCTTATAAGAAAGCATGCAAAATAAAGCCTTAGAATTCAAAGATCCATCCTTAGAATGATGATAAGAAGTATGCCCTTTGTATGTCATAATGTTCACAAAGAACCAGATTTTGTCACAAGAGAAAAGTAATCATATACTTAGCTTCAGCTAAATCCCAAGAGACATACCTTATACAAGCAAACTTTAATAGAATGATTTTGACGCCATGCTGATCCACTAAATGTTTGGTATTGGGGATGAGAACTTACATCTGTTGTTTCACTAGAAAAGCAGCAAGGTTTTTCATGGGCTCTATAAACAGGTTGCTTGGGTTTCAATATACCACTTACTAGTCCTGTGACTTTAGGGAAGTTATTTATAAATGTGCCTCCATTTCCTCATCTGAAAATGAGGATAATCCTAAAAGCTGTTATATCAGGTTATAAGGAGGATGAAAATATTATTAATTAATTACCTGGATGAGTACTTGCCTTATAGGTAGTGATCAATAAATATCAGCTACTATTATTACTATATTAACTTTGTCTTTTTGTCTCTTGCCTGAAGAAGAAACAAATTATTACTGCCCATTTTTCTATGGTAGGATGTCAGAGAGACACCTGGTGGCTTACCCTAAGTAACACAATGAATAATTTGATGGCATTCGGTAAGCACCCCTATCTCAAATCCTTCTGGTAAAGAGAACCATAATTTTATTTTTCTGGAAGAAAGCTCAAAAAAAAAAAAAAACCACTTACTGAGTTGAACAAAACAGAATCATAAATAAATTAGTTGCATTTTGTTTTTCCTGTCTGAGAAAACCTGAATAATCATTTTTCTTTCCATCTGAAAGGACATTTAAAAGGAACCAGACCACACAATGACACCGAGATGGCTGTACCTGAAGTAAAATAAAATCAGTGGAAAAGGATGATGTCTGACAGGAGGTTTAGATATTGTTTTCATTACCTAGTTATTTTCTATGTAAAAGCCACTTGTGTCTTGGAGTGGACCTTGTCATCTGAAAAGCACTTCATCTTCTATTTCCAAAGATTTAAATGGAAATTGTTGCTTTTAGGAAATAGCCATAAGGAGCAACTGGCTGCATTTAAAAGCCTCAATCCATTTGCTTCCTAATATTAGTAACTCCCTCGCTTGTGTTACAGGTTCTGTTTCTTCCAGAAGTTAATACTAATTTAATAATCATAGGAATAATTAAATCTTCAAAGCACTGTACACACTCAACATCTGTGTATATTTTGCAGTCACATATAGGACCACTCATACATAATTCTAAACAGCAACCTTATAACGCTCTAATTTCACAGATGAGAAAACCAAGGCTACCAGGTTTAAGTCCCTTGTTCAAGGTCCCAAGGGATGGGATAGGAAGTCATCTCCACTCAGCTCTGTTTCCACCTTTCAGTTATTACCACCATCCTCAGTGGATATTGCTCAAGTCCTTTCATTCAAAGTAATAGAAAACTTAATAAAAAAATGGAGCCATGGCCTTCTGGGACTCCTACTTGAACTTGGACAATTTAAAACAAGATTCAAAAGAAGGCATATTCTATCACTATGTTTTGCGCTATCGGACACCAATCACTGTCATGTGAACTGGTCTTACCCATTTCTAGTTACATTATTTCACTGGAAATTCAGTATTTGGGGGGTTGGTATCCCATTTTCCTGGCTTTCTTTGATATAGACCCCCCCACTGTTTTGACATCATGGTGTTCCAGGTATGTTATTGATACAAAATGAAATGACTTTTCCTGTAAAAGATTCATTAGAATGTTAGACAGTTTAGACAGGTGAAAAGTAAAATTGACTCTCTTTGCAATAGTTTTAAGATAAAAATGAATGCCCAGGTTAAAGAATAATGACTTCAAATATTACCCTTTGAGATTACTTCTAAGGAACAGAATTGTATTTATAGTTATTCATTATAGATTAGTGGGTGTCTGTTACTAATAGCAAATTTTTCTTTCCCAGATACATTAATTATTTACTGACAAATTTTTCTAAAACTATGTTGTATCTTGACTTAGGAGAAAAAAATAAAACAAAAATTGGACACAACCAGTGTTATACTATGAATCCCCAAGATAAACAAAATTAAAAGACCCATATGCAGATACAACTGATCCTTCCTTTTCTATCTCACCAACAGCTGCTTTTAAAAATCCTAGGAACATAAACAGCATAGGAAGAGCAAGAGATTTCTAATCCTGTTTGGATAACTCTATTTTCTTTTTTTTTGCTTTGACAGTATTACCTAACACCAGGATATATTCATTCTTTCATTTTTTTATTCATACAACTAACTGCAGAATTCACAGACTTTTCAAGTGCAAACTGGTATTTTTAAAAATTAACCATATGCTGGCCATAAAGCATGGCTCAACACATTTAAGTATTATAAGCTATGCTTTCTGATAAGACAGTTATGTTAAAAATGAAAAACAGGGTGTGGGGAATGGGGAATGAATCTTGAAACACTGGAAAAAAAAATTTAGTAACAATAAAAAAAAAAAATTTTTAATGTAAAAAAAAAATAAAAAAAAATAAATAAAAATGAAAAACAACTGTAAAACTAGGAAATATCCAAATATTTGGAAATCCAAAAAATAATCATGTAAACAGCTTATGGGTTCAACGAAAAAACTCATAACGAATTAGACCATATTTCCAACTGAATAATAAAAATATAAGATTTCATAACTGCCACTAAATCATTACATGGGGGATATTTTTATTTAAAACACATTTATTAGAAAAAAGAAATGCTGTGGCACCTGGGTGACAAAATTAGTTCAGCAACTGACTCTTGGTTTTAGCTCAGGCAATGATCTCAGGGTCCTGATATCAAGCCCCATGTCAGGCTTTGGGCTCAGCATGGAGTCTGCTTAAGATTCTTTCTCCCTCTCCTTTTGCCCCTCTCCACCATAAATAAATAAAATCTTAAGAGAGAGGGGAAATAAAGAAATGTTGTCAGCAACAATATCAAGAAGTTATAGAAGGAAGAGAAAATTAACAAAAGAAAAGAGAAAAGAAGGAAAAAAATAAAGATAAGAGCAGAAATAAAACTGTAAGAGCCTGAAGTTGGTCCTGTTAAACGAAAATAAATACAAATTGCCAAAACTGACACAAGAAGCCAAAGGGAAAAAAAAAGAAAAGCCCTCAAGAATTCACCTAAAATTATTAAAGAAATAATAACAAAAAATCTTACCATAAAGAAACTCCAAGCCCAAATGGCTCTAATATTACCAAAACTCTTTTAAGGAGTAGAACAAGAGGGTAGACTACCAAGTCATTTTATGAGGAAAACGTAATATTAATACTAAAACTAGGGAAGCAAAATTATATAAGCCATTCTCACTAGTGAACATACATGTAAAAATTCTTTGAAAACTAATAAACAAACAGTAATTTATAAAGGAGTAATATGTATGACTAAACTGAGTTAATCCCAGAAACTCAAGATTGGTCTGACATTCAAACATCAATCACCATAATTTTCCATTATTAAGACATTGGAGGAAGAAAATTATAGTATCATTTTAATTGCATTTGACAAAATTCATTATTCATTTATCATTAAAATCTTTAAAAATAAGAAAAAAAGAAAAATTCCTCAAGTTGAAAAGAGGACAGTTAACCCTTGAATTATACAGGGTTTAGGGGCACCAGCTCCCTGTGCAATTGAAAATCTGTGTGTAACTTTTGACTCCCTCAGAACGTAGCTACTAATAGCTTACTACTGAACAAAAGCCTTTAATAACATCAACAAACAGTCAATTAACACATATTTTGTATGTTCTATGTATCATATACCATATTCTTACAATAAAGTAAGCTACCGAAAAGAAAATGTTACTAATAAAATCCTAAGAAAGAGAAAATACAGGGTCCTCAGTGGCTCAATCAGTTAAGCATCTGCTTTTGGCTCAGCCATGATCCCAGGGTCCTGGGACTGAGCCTCCTGTTGGGTTCTCTGCTCAGTGAGGAGTCTTCTTCTCTCTCTCCCTCTGCTCCTCCTCACTGCTCCTGCTCTTTCTCTCTCAAATAAATAACAAAATAAATCTTAAAAGAGAGAGAGAGAAAATATACTTACAGTACTGTACTGCACTTACTGAAAAAAATCCATATGTAAGTGGACTGACGGAGGTTCAAACCCATGTTGTTGAAGGGTCAACTGTACTTTACAAAAAAAATTACAGGAAACATTGTACTTACTGGTATTATTTTGACACAGAAACTAGGGATGCCACTATCACAACTTCCATTCATCTGTATACTAATGGTTTTAGTATTTGCAGTAAAGCAAGGAAAAAGGAGCATAAAAATTGGTAAGGAAATGTCATGTTTCACAAATTTTGAAAGAAAATATTTAAATAAGACCACAGATAAAATTTTAGGGTTTTTTTTTTTTAAGATTTTATTTATTTATTTGACAGAGAGAAACACAGCTAGAGAGGAAACACAAGCAGGGGGTGGAAAGAGGGAGAAGCAGGCTTCCCGCCGAGCAGGGAGCCCAATGCGGGGCTCAATCCAGGGACTCCAGGATCATGACCTGAGCCAAAGGCAGTCGCTTATCCAATTGAGCCACCCAGGCGCCCCAATAAAATTTTAGTTTTAAGAGAATTTAGCTAAGTTATTAAACAGACATCATGATACATCTCTATACCAGCCATAAACATTAGAAAATTAAATTTATAAAATATATATTTTATACTAACAAAAATATTAAGAACTATTAATAAAATTCAAAAAAGATGCACAAGACCTCTTTGTAGGGATTCATATCCATTTAATAAGATAAATTTTAAACGGCCGAAATAAATGGAGATATACTTTGTACATAAGTCAGAGAACTTCATGTTGTAAAGATGTCAGTTCTTCCGACATTAATTTATAAATTCAGTGCAAGCTCTTTCCAAATCCCTACACAGATCTCTGTGGAACAAGACCAGCCGAATTTAAATTATATAGAAATGGACAGACAAAGAGTAACAAAGACATTTTGAAGAAGAACAGAACTGTCTCATGACTAAGGTTTTATACAACAGTTTGCCCCCTCATGGTGCTGGAAAACCCTAAGCCCCTCCCAACTTGAAAGTATGTAATGGCCACCATTCACAACCGCAATGCAGCTCTTTCTGCCCACAGGTCCGGTTCCCAAAACCATCTCAAGAATTCTTTCTTGGCCGTAGGCTCTGAACCCCAACACTCTAAACCACATCAATTCCATTTACAAAAAGTTCATAAACAGGCAAAATTTGAGACCCTTCAGTACAAAAAGGTGTTTTTTATTAAAGCACAGGGAGAGGACTTGTGGGCAGAAAGAGCTGCCCTGGGATGGTGAGGAGTAGTTGATTATACTCTTTGGAGTTGGGGGAGGTAAAGACAAAGGAAGTTTCCAAAAGGATTTTCCTATGTTAAGACTTACAGGATCCTGGAGGCCTACTGTTAAGCTAAAGGTGTTTTTTCCTTCAGCAAGGCCTTAAATTGAGAGTTCCTGGAGGAATATTATACTCCGCCTGCCTCAAGTATTTGTCAGGGGGCTGCAAACTAAAAGGAAATTTAATTTTATCTACATTTCCTTTTGTCTTTGTTCTCCATATCAGTAATATCATATATTTACATTATATATATATGCACACACACACACACACACACACACACATATTTTTTACCTGAATGAACTTTTCTGAGATTTTTGTTTTATCTTTCAATAAGTTGCTAATTTATTATTTATGTACCCTTAGGTATGTTTATTGTTTCACTATAAAACTATTTTTTAAATATAATGCATGGTGAACAAAGTTTTATAAAATTAAACTTCAACCCAAATAAATATCAATTAAGATGTTTAAAAAATTTCAGCCGAGTAAACTTGAAAATCTAATTGGTTTTATTAAGCAATTCCTGAATTGGTCAGCATCCCATCCAGAAGTAAAAAGGAGGTCCAAGAATTGTACAAAACGAAAGGATCCTATAGGCAGAAATGGGGCCAAACAAGGAGATTATCAATAAAGATAAGATTATATTATGTGTTACCTTCTTTTAGGGGAAGGCAGGAGGTTTTATCTGGCAGATTATCTCACTAGTGTTGACCAGTAAATTCCAGACTGATTTCTTTAAAATTCCACTTCAGAGGGTAGCAGAAACCTTAATTAGGTTAGGTACTAAGTTTTTTCCAAAAAAACTTTTTCCTTAACTAAGTGACACCATTTTAGGCCAGTTTCTTTTTAAGAAAGGAAAAGATGTTCTTTATGTTTGACAAAATGAGAATCAGAGGTCCTAATGATGTGGAAATGTGGTTCACAACCAACAACCAAGAAAACTTGAGAGTCTTTGCTGTAAAAAAGGTGGGTTTTTTTGTTTTTGTTTTTGTTTTTAAGCACAGGGACAGGACCTGTGGGGAGAAGTTGCTACACTGGGGTCATGGGGATTGGCTGATTATATACTTTCAAGATGGGAGAGGGTTAGGGATAGAGTAAGTCTCTAATGAATTTTGGAAGCAAGATTTCCAGGACCTTGTTAGGAAAAGGTCATTTATTACTATTTAGTAAAACTTCAGTTATGAGGCCCTTCAGATATATTATCAACCAGCCATATGCTTAGAGGATGATTGCTAACATATATCTGGGCCAGGGGAGGGTAGAGACAAAGGAAGTTTCTAAAAGGAATTTTTATATGTTAATGCAGACTTATAGGATCCTGGGGGGATTGGAATAATGTTAAGCTAAGATGGCCTTTTGCCCTTAGCAAAGTGTCAACACCAAAGCAGCTGAGGTCCCAGAAGAAAGTCACTCTACCTGTTTTAAGCACCTGTCAGTGGGCTGTAGGCAGTAAGGAAATTTAATTTTTCTTTTGCCTTTGTTTCCTACATCACTATCTTACTAATTTTTAATAGAACTCGCATGTTATTTAGTGCCCTATGGAAAAAAAATTCATTGAACACTCACAGCCTAGCCTTGCTTAACGTCTTCTTTTTGGTGATGGACTATCTCTATCCCTGCTAAACACTTGAGGGGAATGTAATATTTGCTTTAGATGAACATATATTTATATGAACTTATATTTTGAGCATAGGGATTCAGATCTCTTAATCAGTGTCTAGAGAAATAATTGGAAAAAAGCAACCAAAGTCAAAGAACTATCAAACACTTAAAATTTTGTTTAAGAAGACATTTTACATAATAAAAATAACTTTTAAGTGTTCATTAAAATTTACTTAATAACCCAGGGTGCCATAAAAACTAAATCACTTCAGCTAGCATTCTATTCTAGACACATAACAAAGTGGAAAGGGGACAATTCTCTAGTGGAACTGGTCAAAACAAGTTTATTCATTTATTCAAAAAGTGTTTACTGAGTGACTGTTGTGGACCCTGAACTACGCTAAGTTATAACTTAGTGTTCCCTAAGTTGTGGGTTATAACAAATCACAAAACAGTCAAAAATCCATGCTCTCCTAGAATATGCATTCTCATTTGAAAGACAGGTAATAAATAAATAGTTAAAGTCATGTCAGACAATGGTTAAGTGCCCTAAAGACAAATAAAGCAGGATGAAGGGACAGAGAGTAAGGTTACAAACTCAGGTAAGATGGAATGCTGAATATTGGTCTTTGTATACTCAGCTTGAGGGTCTGTCAAGTGGATAGGGAAAATTTCTCAGAAAGCAGATGTATTTCCCAACACTGGGAATATCTCCAGGAGTGTAGAAGATTGGGTATTCTTCAGGTGTAAGAAAGCTATAAAATCTGCATATAGATAAAATTTCTGAGAGATTCTTAAACAAACCTCAAAATAACCTGGTAGTTCATCTGTCCTTCAAATTCAGCTTTCTATAAGATAGTTTCAAATCAGAGGTTGTGGGTCTCATTTCTATATTTATATAATGTCATGAGATTTTTATTTTCTAAGAAAAGTAGCTTGGAAGTAATATGCAGCTTAGGAGTCAACTAGAAATGCTTTTGTCCTCTTTCTATTAATATTCTAAATCATATACTTTTCTTATTCCTGAATGAAAAAGAATGGTTCAATTGAGATAATTAAATGGTTTGTGAATGTTCAAGACCCTCATATACTGTAACATCATTGTTTCCAACAGCATTCAATCATCTTTATCTTTGATGTGATAGGGAAGTAAACTCAATTGTATGAGCCCCAGAACCTCCCCTGAGAATTGTCAATATGATTTCTTTGATAATATGTCCCCTTCTCCTAAAACTGAAACATAGCAAAGAGAAACAAAAAACAAACAAAAGTGTTTTCTTTTGAAAACAATGATTGAACAAACATTATTTGTAAATATAGCCCTTGATGTGGGACTTGGAGGTAATGCATGTAACAGTTTAATTTTTTTTTTAAATCTCATTTGCTTTTTAAGGAATCATCTGGCTGATATCCCTACATCTTTCTTAGAGAGTTTTTCATGACTCTAAACTAAACTAAGTTTCACTAGATGAAACTGAAACCTGTTTCTACTGTACTTAATGAATAGGACTTACTTCATATAACTATTTAAAAAATAATATCTGGAACTGAATACCTTATTGAGTTTATTTAAGCTAATGCATGTATTTTCTTGTCTCAGAATTCACTATCACTTTTTTTTGTGGGGGAGGGTCTGCCTTAGCTGCTGAGTTCCTACTGGATACAAAAAAGCAATAGTTCAAAAAGAAGCAGTAACTATTTCCAGTGAATATTATCTGTTGTGTAATTTTTCCTTTTTCTTTCTTTCTTTTTCTTTCTTTCTTTTTTTCTGAGAGAGAGAGACAGAGAGAGAGAGAGAGAGAGCACGTGCGTGCGCCAGATAGCGAGAGCATGCACACAAGGTAGAAGGGTGTGGGGAAGGGCAGAGGAAGAGAGAATCTTTTTTTTTTTTAAAGATTTTATTTATTTGACAGAGAGAAACACAGCGAGAGAAGGAACACAAGCAAGGGAAGTGAGAGGGAGAAGCAGGCTTCCAGGACCTGGGATCATGACCTGAGCTGAAGGCAGATGCTTAACCACTGAGCCACCCAGGTGCCCTGGGGGAGGGGGTATCTTAAGCAAACTTCACGCTCAGCCTGGAGTCTGACACAGGGCTCCATCTCACAACCCTGACTCAGATCACCACCCTGAGATCACGGCCTGAGCAGAAACCAAGAGTTGGACACTTAACCACCTGAGGCAACCAGGCGCCCCTATTGTGTGATTTCTGAAAGACATGTTTCCTTACTTAGACTTCTGAACATTTATTAGTCTGCGTAGTGCTGGATTCATCAAACTTACAAGTAAAAACCAACAACAGTTCTCCTGAGCCAGATTATAAGAAACATTCCATAAGGCAGCTATTTACAGTTGTACAGGCTGTGCACTGCACATCTTTAGCACACCATTAATCTTCCACATGACTGCTTTGACTTGATGAGAAAATATCATAATCCTGGACCTTGAGATAGAAAGGAACGAAAGAGCTTCAGTTATTAGCACAAGAACATATGCACTTATGCTTCACTGGCAATGTCCACTGGGGAACAAAAGACATAATGTAGGCCTGGGGAACCTACAGGATCTACCTATGCAAAGCTGTACCATTACAGATGGGTGAGCAGGTGATTCTTGAATAAACTGCTACGGTCTCTGGATAGTTTGTCTACATGGATGCCTCTATGGGACCATCTTCTCCCACTACAATGCCTGAAAACAGTTCCTTAAGCCTTTACAGAGATGCCTACAGAAAAGAATAAATTCTTACTCATGGCCTACGCCAAATGATTGGGAAGTAAGTAAGTGGGTTAATTTGTAACCAAGAACTTGAAAATGCATCAGCATGGAACTGGAGATTGTACCGTGAATTGAATTTTTAAGTCTTACATTCTGCTCACACCTACAAATTGAAATTCTCCCAGTAAGGCATTTGAGGATAATAGAGAATAAAATCCATTTGAAAGGAAATAGATGCCTCCTCAGCCACAGTGTTTGGCATATTATATCATTTGGACAATGTTTTTGGCTCTAAGTTTTCTTATAGCCAGGAAATGCATTAAGGATCCAGAGTTTTTGGTTACTGAGAGCAGAAAACATATAAATTTATCTATAGTGGAAAAAAAAAATCCTGAGTGGAAAAAAAGTCCTAAATAGAAAAGACAGCAAGAATCACATGTATAACATCATGGGTCTTAAACGGGTCTCAAAAACATCTAATTCTACTTATATGAAAACTGGTGCTTAGAGAAATTAATTGATAATCACAATATCAGCATATTTTCTTGATTAGTTTTCCATGAGGTAATTCTGAAGATGTCTGTAAGGAGGGAAAATGGCTTATTCATTAACAAAGTGGCAAGATTTTTGGAGTTATAAGAGGCACTATGAATTATGTAAGTCAAATATCCTCGATTTCTCCGATGAAGAAACTTGAGACTCAGAGAAATTGAAACAACACAAAATAAACAAAAGAGCAAGAGTTATTTAAAGTGGTAAGAGTTACAGGATCGTGAAAAGGAATTTCCTGTTTGGCACAATGCTGGGAGACTGAACTTCGAACCCACATCTCTCTTGTATATGGCCCACATCCTCTAAGACTTCACAATCAAAAAGGGTTCGGATGAATGGACATCCTTGTGAACGGAGAAACTTACTTGTGGTCCCTGAAGCAGTAGCTGCTGCGGCTGCTTGCCTTCAGCGTTCGGGGCGGCTTTTCACGGGAGCCGCGGACCCCTGCATGCGTCAGACTCCACCTGTGTTTCCCGGTGGACTGAGTGACCGCAGTTGCTACTGGCACCACGTGCTGGCTCGGATGTGCTTATCACAAGCTGGATGCCCGGAAACCCTCAGGCCAAAGGCACAGCCAGGCCGGAGACACACTAGGGAAATTTTTCCTGGTATTCCACACGCCCTGCTGCAGGCGGTGGGACAGCGATGGCGTGCCAAGTCCAGTGAAGGACCACACCATGGTGTCTGATGAGTCACCGCTGGGGCCTGTGTGCCCCGTGGGTACTGGGGAAGTGGAGACTGGTCTCGTGCAGGGAACCTGAGCGAGGTCAGGCAGTTAACGGAAGCTGGCAGCGGGCCAGAATAAATGGTGGACTGACCGGAAGTTGCTCCCCTGGGCACGAACCACGTGGCTCAGACGGTCTCCACCCGGGGACTCCGGAGCAGGTGTGGATCTTTGGAGCTTCTGAAGGAACCATGGTGGCCTCCTAGGACTTTGGCTCAAAGGAAAAAAGAGGGGGAAAAAAGGTTAGGATTTTTAAAAATATGTATATAAGAAAAGAGTTATTAAGCATATAACCACCACATTTAAGTGGTCATTAAGAGATGGTAAATCTAATAAAACGGGCCCCTGTAGAGAGCAATAGAATATAAAGGACTAGAGATCTGGGAAGATCACACTTTGTAGGATGAGAAAATTAGAAATCCAGAATCAGTGTCACTTATGATCAGGTTGAGGGCAAACGACAGTCTCCAATTCAATTTTTATTAGAATAAACAAATTTGATTTGAATATACTATCTCTGTGTGGCTGTGGGTCTGCAAGTATAAGAGAGAGGGGAGCATCATAAAAGACTGAAAAGGAAGAGAAAATTGCAATAACTGGTTTAAGTAAGTGTAGGTAGAGGAAAGAGAGAAGAAACAAAGAGAGAGAAGCAAGAGATGGGAATGAGGTGGGAACCATAGAAACAGGCTAGATTTTATGGATTTAAATAAAGAAAAGAAATCTCTTCCTCTGTGGTTGGCAAGTATTTCCTGCTATTGAAGAAAAAGGAAGGTCACTATGGAAAGAACACTGAAAAACCATGATCTTGTTACATGAGCTACTGGCTAAAGTAGACTGATTTTTCTGGGTCTTACCTTAACCAGAAGCCTCTGATTTCCTCTATTTTTTAACAAAAGCTCAAAGTATCTTGTGAAAAGATGTTAAATAAACACTATAGTTTTCATGAATGGTAGATAAATGGGAAAGTCTAGGAGAGGTATGTATGAACTGAGCACATTTTAAAAATAATGCAAATTAAAAACTCCTTTTTTTGATTAAGTCTTTTCCCCAAATTCACACATTAACACCTTAATCTCAGGTAAGGAATCAGCAGAGAGTCCAACCTCCCCGTGGGTCTTTTCCTCAGACTTGACTGAGGATCTGACTTCATGCAGCCTGTCCCCACAGCTCATAGCTTCCTTCTCAAGTTCCCATAGACCATAAGAAGGCCTGCTGGAAATTCAGGGTAGGAAAGGAACAAGGTGCTCACCTGAGTGAAGTATGGAGGAAATATTTTTTACTGTAGTATAGACAAACTGCAAATCGTGAGACTGATGTTGCTCTTGATCTTGGATGCATCTTAGGGATAAGTAAAAATGTATTTCCTGTGAAACCACTTAGACAGTATGCATCTGGACAGGCAAGGAGAAAAAGAAAAATGTTCTCAATACTTTAAAATTGTATAAAAGAATTGACCCTTGATGATGACTGAATTGAATTATTGCTGTTCATACAATTGTGTTCTTTTGTAAATGTGGGCCCAAGAAGGAAAGATGTCTGTGTTATGGTTTCAGGATTTAAGTCAGCAATTTGGCTATCATTCAAGCAAAAGCTTTGAGGAATTTTTATTATGAATCCACAATTGGTGAAGAGCCACAAGGTAAAAAAAAAAAAAATTCCAGTGGACATTAGACAAGGTCATCCATTTTAAAGTCCTGTGTATCTTGTGTAAAGTCAGGTGCAAAGTGCAAGGTGAGGCTACTACTATATGAGATGAAAATATAAGAAAGTAAAAAAAAATTATTCTTAAAAATAAATTAGCAGTTGTTTGTGTGCTGAAACTATTCTTGCAAGAGGTGTCTGCATGAGCAAAACATGGGAGGAGACCCATTTGTATTTATTGTTCAAAAAATAGATTTAGCGGCTGTTTTGTTTGGGGAGGCAAATTAATGCTCAGAGACTTGAGTTCATTTTTTTCATTTTTAAATTTAAATTCAATTAACAAACATCTAATATATTATTGGTTTCAGAGGTAGAGGTCAGTGATTCATTAGTCTTATATAATACCCAGGGCTATTACATCACTTTCCCTCCTTAATGCCCATCCCAGGTTACCCAATCCTCCCATCCACCACCCCTCCAGCAACCCTCAGTTTGTTTCCCAGAGTCAAGAGTCTCTCATGGTTTGTCTCCCTCTCTGATTTCATCTTGTTTTATTTTTTTCTCCTCCTCCTGTGATCCTCTGTTTTGTTTCTTAAATTTCACATGTGAGTGAGATCATATGTTGTCTTTCACTGATTGACTTATTTCGCTTAGCATAATACCCTCACATTCCATCCACATCATTGCAAATGGCAAGATTTCTTTTTTTTTTTTTAAATGGCTGAGTAGTATTCCGTGTTGTGTATATATACTGTACCTTCTTTATCCATTCATCTGTTGATGGACACTAACCTATAAGCCACTATTGTATAGAATAATGTCTCTTCTTTTTTTAAAAGATTTTTAATATTTTATTCATTTGACAGAGAGAGAGTGCATGTGCACAAGCAAGTGCATGTGCACAAGCAAGGGGAGCAGCAGGCAGAGCGAGAGGGAGAAGCAGTCTCTCTGCTGAGCAGGGAACCCAACTCTCGGCTCCATCCCAATGCACAGCTCAATTCCAAGACCCTGGGATCATGACCTGAGCCAAAGGCAGACACTTAACCAATTGAGCCACCCAGGCATCCGAGGATAATATCCTTTCATATGCCTCTGAAGAAATAACATATTCTAAACTAATGATAGATTAATCACATTCTCGTTCCAGGCAAAGAGACATGAAAGGAGTAAGGTACAAGTTTAGTTGAGGTGTACCTTTATAGGTGTTGGTGTTTGGGAAAGATGGCTTAGCCAATTAAGAGTAGATGTCCAGCTGCCAGTGCAAAAGTAAAAATCTGTTGCTAGTGTACAATGCTCGGGAATGATGGTGTGGGTGTTGGCAGACATAAGGATTTCCTTTGTGGGGCCACTGCTAATTTTCACCATTGCCTCACTGTGGCAAGAACTAATTGCCAGAAGGTGTTTAGAAAGCTATTTAGATCAGCAAAGAGTCTCCTTGCCCAGACTGAATACTCTCAGTCCCCACAAACTCTTGGTATTTATAGTCTGAGTGTGCCCTTGCCATAGATGCTTCTTCATGCGTTTTTATTGATAAGCCCCAGCAGTCCCCTTAGCAGCTGGGCTACTGAGGTCTTAGCAGTGACAGCAGATGAGATGATGACATCCTGTCACAGCTTACTTCACTCATATCAAAAAAACTTCACTCTTAAAAAATAATTTAATTTTTGCCATAAACAAGTGGATTTTAAATTGTATCAAGCTAATATACAACAGTGGTTCTAGGTCAGATCTACTTTAAAAAGTTGTAGATGTCTGAGTTCAGTGGGCCTAAGGAAGATTTTCCTTCATGCCCTAATATATAGAAACAAGAAATTTGGAAGGAATAACTGATAAACAGTTGTCCTAAGGCTGTTATCAAATAACAGAAAACTAGTCAAAGTTAACTTTGAAATAAAAACAAAGAGGCAATTAATCATAAAGATAGATGGAGTACAAGGAAATCTCAGAAGGATTGAAACCAAGGACAGAAAAGCCATCAGAATGCAGCCATTACTTTCTCAGTGATTCTCATTCTCTGGGGCCACATGATTTTTCATCTCCACTTCTGTCTGTGATACCTTTCTGTTCTGGGGGCAAATAGCTCCCCCAGTCCACCCCTACATCATTTCCTGGTTAAGAGCCTGGCAGACACCAGCTAGGTTTTTATTCCCCATTGGCCCAGGTTGTTAGGTTGACCCCAGATAACTGGCAAAAGTTTGGGTTACAGAATTTCAGCATCGTTTCCAGGATTCATCCCCTTGAATAGTTGAGCTATTTGCAGAGTAGTCTGGGGAGGCAGCCAAAAATTATGTGTACCACAAATAGGTTAGGTTACTGTATCATATTAAATCACCAGCTAGTTACCAGATTACCCTCTCTTCTCAAGTTGAATATACTTTAGAAAGTGTGCCATTGATTGCCATTCGTAGTTTGTTAAGAAAGGCATTTCATTTATATAATATGAAAAGATATATTCAAAGTTAATGGTCAGAATTATACCCCCTATTATATCAATGCATATTTGGTAAAAAGCATATTTGATTTCTATTTGATTTGCATTTTAGTGCTGGAAAATATAATATAGATTGCTGTGACAGAGATAGAAGATTCACACTTTTGTTGTTATAAAAGAGCTGTCCACTGTGGGACTGCATGTCCCAGGTGCCTTTGCATGTAGGGGGATCTGTATCCTCATTCTTGCCACGTTGACACACAGTGCTATGACACACAGTGCTATGATAAAACATGTGAACGATGCCAGAGCCTCTGTCAGCTTGGGTTCCTGAGTGCTTGTGTGGACCACGGGCATTAAGGAGGGAATTATGCCCAAGAAAATACCTTAACCATATGGTTGGGACGTATAAGTATGCTTGGGACAGGTGAGATTTATATTAAAATTTAAATCACTGTTATTCAATGTGTGGCCTGAAAAACCACATAAGAACTGTTGCCAACCAGTGAGGAGTTTGCCTTGGAATGTAAATCAACTACATCACTAAGCACACTGTTGAGATGGGCTGACATTATTTTATTCTAGGTAGACTGTTTTTCTGAAGAAGCAATGTGTTGATTTACATTCTCATATAAGCACCTGACCTTGTCATAGACCAGTACTTTGAGTAACCATGGTGTAAATGATCCATATTAGATTCCCTGAAAGCAAGTTTATTTTATTCTTTAAACCAAAGTAACATATGGACATACTGAAAACAAACAGACAAAACAAAATAAACAAACAAAAACTCACAGTGCAGAAAGGAAATACAGAATGAAAAGGAAAAAAGCTTCCTTTCTCCTTAAACCCACTCAAATCCTTCTCCCCAAATTAATCACTTTCTTGTGTTTCCAATCAGAAAACATTATGAGCATATGTGAATATATAAGTATAGAGTTTAAAAACATACACAAATGGAATTAGAGTATGCACACTCTTTTTTACCTTGCCTTTTTATTGACCACTTTTTAGGAATACTTGTATATCAGCAAATATAGATCTATCACATTCCATTTGAGGGTTGTATAATAAGAGTATTACATGGTATAAATGTATCATGATATAATGAAATTAGTAATTCATTTGCAGACATGTACCACATTTCTAATTTTTTTCTAATCCAAACAATATTACATTGGATAGAATTATACATACAGAAAATTTGGTGTACTATTATATAATGTGTAAGAGGGAATGTCTAAGTCAAAAAGAATGCATATATGAAATATTTCTAAGCTTTTGCCAAATTGTCCTTCAAAAAGTGGTTCCCATTCATACTTTTTCCCAAATAAATATGAGAGTATTTTTCTCTTATATTTTCTCTACTTTTTTTTTTCACTTTTCTCTATCTCCTAACCAAAGCTATTACTGAACAGTAACATTTTGGGCAATTTGATAAGTGAATAATGTTTAAATTTGAACTGTTTAATTTGAGTGTGGATGAATGCTTCATTCCCCTAAGGAGTGATGTCATACAGGACCAGCTGAAGAAAACCACTTGTACCAAGAACATCCAAGGAAAGAGACTGAGAATTGGAAAGCCATCGAGAAAAGTAGATTTTCTCTCTCGTGAGTATAAGGGTTCTTATTTCTGTTTAATTCTGCATTTTCTCTCGCTGTCTCTCAGCCAGTCTTCTCTGGTGAATTAGACACTGGCAAAGATGATGATATGCCACAGCACCAGAGTTCAAGAAAAAGAGAATGACCGATATTCTGATTTTAGATCCTCAGGAGTGGAAAAACTAATGAGTCAAATTTGTCAGGAATGCCACACAATATTATCAATATGAACACAGGGTCCTCCATCCTATCCACTGTGGTTTTAGGGGTAGGAGAAGGGAGCAAGTCTAATAACAAAATGGCAGAAGGAGAAATTAAGAAAATAATTACATTTATATTATACCAAAAAGAATGAAATACCTAGGATTAAACTTAAACAAGAACATGAAGGACCTATATTTTGAAAATTATAAAACATTGTTGAAAGAAATTGAAGGTGACACAAACAAGTAAGAAAGGTATTCCATGCTCATGGATTGGAAGAATTAATATTGTTAAAATGTCCAGACTACCCAAAGTAATCTACAGATTCAGTGTACTCTCTATAAAAATACCAAAAGCATTTTTCACAGGACTAGAGAAAGTAATACTAAAATTTTTGTGGAACCACAAAAGATCCTGAATAGCCAAAGTAGTCTCAAGAAAGATGAACAAAGCTGGAGATATCTCAATCCCACATTTCAAGATATACTACAAAGTTATAATAAAATGGTATGGTAGTAGCACTAACATAAATATATAGATCAGTAGAAATGGATAGAGGACTCAGAAATAAATCCATACTTATATTGCTAATTAATCTACGACAAAGAAAACAAGAATACACAATGGCTGCAGGAGTCTCTTCAATAAATGGTGCTGGGAAAACTTAACACCTACATGCAAAAAAAAGAAACTGGACCACTTTCTTATATCATACCTTAAAATAGACTCAAAATGAATTAATGACTTGAATGTGAGACCTGAAACCATAAAAATCATGGAAGAAAATATTGGCAGTAATCATTTTGACATCAGCCTTAGCAAGACTTTTCTAGATATGTCTCTTAAGGCAAGGGAAACAAAAGCAAATGTAGACATTGGGACTGCATCAAAATAAAATGCTTTTGATAGCAAATAAAATCATCAACAAAATGAAAAGGCAACCTACAGAATGGGAGATGTTGGCACATGACATATCTAATAATGGGTTAATATTCCCAATATATAAATAACTTATACAACTCAATATCAAAAAAACCCCAAAATCCAATTACAAAATGGGCAGAGGACCTGAGTAGACATTTTTCCAAAGAAGACAAACAGGTGACAAACAGACACATGAAAAGATGCTCAACATCACTAATCATCAGAGAAATGCAAATCAAAGCCACAGTGAGATAACACTTTTCACCAGTCAGAATGACTAGTATCAAAATCACAAGAATGGCACTTGGGTGGCTCAGTCGGTTAAGTGTCTGCTTTCAACTCAGGTTATGATTTCAGGGTCCTGGGTCAAGTCCCACATCAGGCTTCCTCCTCATCAGGTACCCTGCTTCTCCCTCTCACTCTTCCCACTGCTCCTCCCACTTGTGCTCACTTTCTTTCAAATAAATAAATAAAATCTTAAACACATGCACACAAGAAATAACAATCATTGCTGAGGATATGGAGAAAAAAAAAAACCTTTGTGCACTGTTGGTGGCAATGTGAATTGGTATAGCCACTGTGGAAAACAGTATGGAAGTTCTTCAAAAATTAAAAATGCAAATATTGTACAGTCTAGTAAGTCCATTATTAGGTACTTAAAGAAAAACAAAAACACTAACTTGTAAAGATGTATGTGCAACCCTGTGTTTGTGCAGCATTATTTACAGTAGTTATGACATGGAAGCAACCTAGGGGGTCCATCAGTAGGTGAACAGAGAAAGGAGAAGTGGTATATGTATATATACTATGGGATATTACTCTGTTATAAAAGAGAATAATATTTTGTTATTTGCAACAACATGGATGGAACTAGAGGATATTATGTTAAGTGAAATAAGTCAGAGAAAGACAAATGCCATATGATTTCACTAATATGTAGAATCTGAAAAACAAAATGAGAAAACAAAAAAAAGCAGAAACATATCCATAAGTGCAGAGAACAACGTGGTTGCCAGAGGGAAGAGAGTGGGAGGATCAGCAAAATGGGTGAAGGGAAGTGGGAGGTACAAGCTTCCAGTTATGGAATGAATAAGTGATGGGCATGAAAGGGATAGCATAGGGAATATAGTCAATGGTATTGTGCAGTGATAGACAGTAGCTACACTTGTGGTGAGCACAGCATAACTTACAGAGTTGTGGAATCACTGTGTTGTGTGTATCTGAACTAATTACCATGTGTAACACGTGTCAACAATATTTCAGTTAAAAAAGAGAAGGGGGTGATGAGGAAGCAGATGAGGAAGATAATGAAAAAGTATCTATGAGACAGATTTCCTACATGGATCAAACACAGTATTGACTCCTCACCTAGAATAGTTCTGCTTCTTTAATGTTGTTTTTTAGTATTCTTCTCTTTATTACAGCCTAGCTCCCTATTTTTTTTAACTTCTTCATTACCACTTCATTACCAGAAAAACATTCTCCTCAAACTCATTAAGCCCTTGTATATTTGACCCTCCCTCTTCTTCCCTGTCCATCACCTTCTACCACATCTCTTGTTTAAACCTAAAAATTTTCACACCCCAATCTAGAAAAACTACACATGACAACCGTGAATTAATTCAAGCATCCTCTTTCTCTGCTATGTGCCAGAAAAAGTCCCCAAGGCAAATGGATTGTTCAAAGCATTAAAGTTTTTAAAACTGTAGCAAGATGCCCAGTATTGCCTGACAATCCTGTGCCTTCTCCTTGCCTGTGCTCCTTCCTCATGCCAAACCTTTGGCCTCTGCTCAAGTCTCTCACTCTAGTAAACCTCTTTCTTGCTACAAGGAAATCTCTTATACACTCTCTTACGTCATTCCCCTTGCTTTCAAGCATCTGAGGACTCATCTGCACATTGATCTACAGAATCAAAATTCCTCAGCATTTTGTATTTGATCTTTCATAGTGTGCTCCTGCTTACTTCCTGCTACATCTCACATCCCTTACATACCCCATATTCCAGCCACCAGTGATAGAGACCTCAGGATGCTCCAGACTCTCTCACACCACTCTGTCTCTGTACTTCCCATTTTACTCCTTAGCACGCCATACTTTCCTTGTTCAGTTTGGTGAGCTTTTTTTCACCCTCTCTATTCAGTTCAGGTGTAACTTGCTCTGAGAAGCCTTGCCTGGTGCCCTCTGGTCCTCCCAAACCACATCCTACTCTATTAGAGTTTGGGTCTTTTTCTTTGAACCCAAAGACCATTTGCTTGTTTCTTTGCTCCCACCTCAGTGCCAGCCTTATAATTCTGCACCTTAGACCAGAGATTTTATGTCTCTAAAACTAAAAGTTGCAGCTGCCTCATAATAACCAATGAATGTTTCTAGAATGAATAGACATATGGGTCTTTAATGTGAAGAACAAAACATCACATTTAGTAATTGGCTGACTGGGAGAAAAGTAAGATTCTGCTCTCCTTTTTAATAATATCACTAATATTAGTAACCTAAAACCAATACCAAAATGTCTCAATCTGCTTAAAAGAGAGGAATGTCCTTTTCTCAAGTTAATTACCTGAGACAATTTTTTATGGAAAACACAGTTTTTTATACTTGTAGATGTCATATGGGATTGAAACTGGTATCAATACTTTGTGCTCTCCATTCCTAATAAAGAAGTAAAGGAGAGAGATAATGCTGACACTTTGAATGGACATCAACACTCGTATGTTCAGCATCACCTACAGAGATGAAGTTTTCTAGGCTGACAGGCTTTACTGCAACTTCTGAAGGTGTTATCAGGCCAAGAGGAAGACTGTTAACCAGCAGCAAGTGTCAGAACCCTACGGAGGCAGAGGTGAAAAGGCAGATAAGAAGGCAACCACAGTCCATGTTTCATAAGCACCTGCGACACTTGTTAAAAATGCTGGTGACAAGGAATGCCTGGGTGGCTCAGTCAGTTAAGCATCCGACTGCTGATTTCGCTTCAGTCATGATCTCAGGGTCTTGACATCAAGCCCCATGTCAGACTGTATGCTGGGTGTGGAACCTGGTTAAGATTCTCTCTCTCCCTCTCCCTCTGCCACTCCCTTCTCCCTGACAAACTCCCCCTCAATTCCCCGGCTCTCATGCACACATGTGTGTGCTCTCTTTAAAAAAAAAAAAAAATGCTGGTGACCGGACACCATATCAGTACTACTAATTAAGAATCTCTGGGGACGCCTGGGTGGCTCAGTTGGTTAAGCAACTGCCTTCAGCTCAGGTCATGATCCTGGAGACCCGGGATCGAGTCCCACATCGGGCTTCCTGCTCAGTGGGAAGCCTGCTTCTCCCTCCTTCACTCCCCCTACTTGTGTTCCCTCTCTGGCTGTGTTTCTCTCTGTCAAATAAATAAAAAAAATCTTTAAAAAAAAAAAAAAAAGAATCTCTGGGAAAAGAGCCCATGAATCTGAATTTTAAAAGTTCTTCTGATGTTTCTTTGGCCGATTAACCTGTGAGAGCACTAATTCAGACATGACTCCCGCACAGATCTGCCCCTGGGGTGGAGGAAAGGGTCCCAAGTTGCAGATGGACATATCAGGCTAAGCAAACTCAGATGTCCCTTAAACTGTCATATTGCAAGTATACTTCCCCTGATTCTATTCCATGCTCACTAAGCACCCTCCAACAATTCAGTTTCCATATAGCTAACCTACTTGAGGAGACTATGCAGTATAGCTGGTGTGTATTTCAGTTCTTTTCAGCCTGATGTTTCTCATTGCAAATTAACACATAGCTGTGGATGTTCTATTTAATAATCTATTGTAAGCTCTGTTCCCATGAATCAAAGTCCTGTATCTGATCAATTCTTTAATAAATTCAAGTATATTAAACATCTGCCTATGTAAGGCTGGAGAAAGACCCTAGATTACCTCCTTGTGCAAAGGCTTTCTTAAGGAATAACTGGCCTCCTGCTCCCAATCCCTTCTTTACCCCAACTGTCTTCTTTCTAAAATATTTGTAATGAGTTTGTAATGGCTCTTTCTGAAGAGATTAAATACTTAAAAACTGTCTGGCCAAGTTCTTCTGTTTCAGTCAAATGGGTTCAAAAATGATGCTTCTTAAGAAACTTGACAGAATCTAGTTTCTGTTTTTCCTATAGGGGTAAGGCCAAACTCTGAAACAGTAGTTTTTAACCAAGGATGAATTTGCCCACTGGGAGACATTTGACAATATGTAGTGACATTTCTGTTTGTCACAATTGGGAAGTGCTACAGGCATCTAGAGTTTAGAGGCCAGGGTTGCTAGCTAAACATTTTACACTGCACACAACAACTTCCTATAAAAAAGAAAATTATGGCAGGCAAGAGGTAATATGGGAACTGTCTGTACTTGCTGCTCAGTTTTGCTGTGAACCTAAAACTACTCCAAAAAATAAATTCTATTTTTAAGAAAAGAGAATTATCTAGCCTAAATTGCTAATAGTACCAAATTTGAGAAGCTCTGCCCTGAAGGAAGCCAGAAAAATTCTTTCCTACTTCTGAATCTTCACTCAACTTTTATGACAATGCTGGCTAGCTTTTGTAAAGGATAGTAATTTTACATATAAATGCTTTCAAAGTGAGTTCAGATGTACATCTGTCTTTTTTTGTTCATATCAGAAGATGATGTTTTAATTGCATAGCATACGCTCTACAACATCGCCCTTGAGACGAAGCCATTTAACTATACCACAAATATGAACCATGCTGAGATGAGAATTGAATCCACTTTTAAAAGACACACTTCTGTCAACAGAGGTGAACTAAATTAGAAGTATGAGATGTTAATGCGACAGTAATTTGGTCTTGGAATCTGGTTATGAGGGGTGACCTACTTTGTGGAGGTTTTTCATTTTTGATTTCCAGAATCTGTGTTTCCCTCAGCACATGAGCCTTCCATACCCACACATCTTGTAGGCCAGATGGTGCTCTTTTGGAATGACTTTCATTTGATTTTCATCCTTCTTTAGAACTATTTCATTATTTTCACTTTGTCAGGAAAATGCTGAGGTCCTTGAAGAAAGGTCTTTGGTCTTAATGTTCTTGCTAGTAATGACCTTTAATTCCAGTAGGACTCCTTTCAGAATATAATGTATTATGAAAAAAGCAGAAGTATAATCCTGTTGGTGAAGTTTAGAAAAGCATTTCTATATAACTTAATTGGATGCAGAGAAATGAATGAATCTACTCTTCATTTGGATTCAGGACATCAAGTTCTGTGAAAAATTCACAGATTTCTTTTGTGTGGTTGGGGAAATGGTCAAGAAGAGAGGCAAAATAAGGGTTGGGGATATAAGTATATAAAGGTCACTTCCTGGGGAGTTACTGAACTGCCAACTCAAGCCCATGGGAGAAGAGCATTTAACACTGTCAACTGTGATTTGAATAATTCAGTAGTAAAGATGAGAGAAAATGGCTAACTACTTTCTACAAGGACAAAGCCAAATGAACGGTGGAAATTAACTATCTGTTAGTATTAAAAGATGCCAACAGGATAGCGGGGGAGAATCAAGATTAATTAAGTACAATTAAAAAGTGGAACTCACACACACACACAAAAGTGGAACACACTGTACCAAAACAAAACCTGGTTGCTTCCCAGAAAGCTTGCATCTCCCTCTGTTTCCCTCCATCAGTCTTCTCCTTCACACACTGGTGTTCAGCTTCTGTGTAACACTCAGTTGCCATTGGGTTGGGCAGAAGCACTCTGCTTTCTTTTGTTCTGGCAGGTTGCCTCTACCTCTGTGTCATCTGTTATATTTCCTTAGGACATTTATTCCACACTTGGTAAAACTCCTGCTTGGGAAATTGTTTATCAGGAGAAGTGTAGACATAGTCATTATCTGTAGGATGACACTTTCTCTAGTATTTCAGATTAGTGGAAACCTTTCCCAGTTGATGGTTTCATATCACCTGCACAAAGCCAGGCAGCCTTTTTGAGTAAGTTTAAACAAACTGTTTCAGCCAAAGAAACATAAATCTGAAATCCAGAGTAACTGAAAGCAATTTAAATCTCTACTGTGGTGGCTCAACCCAGTGTCAAAAAAAGGGGTTTATATTCATATCACATAGAAAATAACTTCAAACCCTCTTTCCCCCTCTCTCTTCAATTATTTAACAGGAATACAAGCTCTCAGGGAATGTCCCTTTTCTATCTCCCAATCCTGTCTCCAAATTCAATTTATATTAGGCTGAGTACCTTCTACCATCTTTTGTTCTCTTATGCTGTCCATCAAGGGTTCTTCAGTTATAATCTAGATTAATCTAGACTTTCAGAGTGTTTTTCAGTTCTTTCTGTGCATCACATGATAAGTAAAACCAAATGCTGAGCACCTGCCAAGCAATGAGGGCTTGCTACTTTTGAAAGTGATTTTAAAGACAAAAGTTAAAGAAATCCACAGTTTCCCTTTACAAAATATACATGCATGCACACAACAGAAAAGCACTCTTCTTCTTGAAGGAGACTATCAATTCATTCTTATGCCAAATTGTTCAAAGTATGTCTCTACAGTATTCCTATTTTGATGGCCCAGGGGAGGGGAAAGCATTTCAGCATAATCCCAGAAAGAATAATTTCATTCTATAAAAAGGCTACTCTCTGAGAAAGTTCTTGAAATGTTCTGATTGTTGCTAACTGTCAAAGCCACAGAATTTTCTGTTTCTTAATGTGTTAATGGCACTAATCTCTGGGCAGAAGGAGTGGCATGTCTTCAGTCTTTGCTCAGAAAGGATCCTCTTTTCAATTCTTCAGTGAGTTAACCCTGCAGATGGTTGGCTTCTGTGGACAAAGTGTTCAGTAGGCCTTTGGAGAACCCAGACTGTAGACCCTTTTAATTCAGAGAGTCATAAACTGGTTAGGGTTCCAAAGATAATGGTTAGTACCCAGGGCTGGGAACAGATGTTGAGAAGCACTGTCTTCCCAATTAGCAAGAAGAACAGAGGGCCTTGTTACTGCAAGCACATCTGTGTGTGTATTTGTAAAGGGAAGTATGGTTTTCTTAGCACATTATCTTTAAAATCACAAAATTCTTAAGTGTTACTTTTTTTAAAGATTTTATTTATTTGACACAGAGATAGAAAGAGCACAAGTAAGCAGTGTGACAGGCAGAGGGAGAGGGAGAAGCAGGCTGTCTGCCCAGTAAGGAGCCCGATGATGCAGGGCTCAATCCCTGGGATCATGACCCCAGCGGAAGGCAGCTGCTTAACCAGCTGAACCACTTAGGCGCCCCTTTTAACTGCTAGGATAAGTGTTATCTATGGGGCACCTGGGTGGCTCAGTGGGTTAAAGCCTCGGCCTTTGGCTCAGGTCATGATCTTAGGGTCCTGGGCCTGAGGCCGCAACGGGCTCTCTGCTCAGCAGGGAGCCTGCTTCCTCCTCTCTCTGCCTGCCTCTCTGCCTACTTGTGATCTCTATGTCAAATAATAAATAAAAAATATATTAAAAAAATGTTATATCCAAACTGTAGGACTTTAGGTAGCTGGAGAGGAGAACAAATTGAGTCAGTCCTGGAGAGAGAAGGAATGATGAGTGGGGCCCTAAATAATGATTTAGGGGAGAACTAAAGACCCTAATGAGTCCCCATGAGTTCTTTTTTATATATATTCCCACTTTTTTCAATTTGAAGGAAAAAAACCAAGTATTAAAACTTTTGCTCTTTCCTGAATTTTTCCAAATTTTCTACCTGTCAACCCAGAAAAAATTTTCTACATGTATATTTTGCCTTTTATTTTAATTATTTATTTTAAAAGATAACAAAAGAAACATTCTACATTTAGCATCAGAGGTTATCAATAATTAAAAGAAGTGAAGGAATGGCTTCTGGAAACTATATTTAGATCTTCATTGTAGAGATTTTGGAAGCAGCAGAAAAGAGCACCTATAATCCCTCCACTTAAAGATAATTTCTGTTAACAATTGCTGTTAGTTTGTGTTTTTAAATTTTGTTCCTCAAGAGTGACTCCCCAAAATTTTGATAATTTATCAAGTAGTTCTCTAATACTTTGAACATTTTATTATGAAACATAATCATCCATAAATATCATCATTATTTAATTATTCTCTGACTGGAAACATATTCCAGAAAAGTTCTCTTTTTTTGAGTTGTGGGCTGTGGTTCTGAATAGCTTCATATTTTATTCTTTCCTACAGCCCCTGTTGCATCTCCTAAAGACTTCAAAGGGACTGTAACAAGTGAAATGGTTAACTTGCTGGAAATAAAAAGCCACCTGCTCTTATGAATAGTTTCTGGAAGTCATACCATGACTGACTGACTTTCTTTCTTTCTTTCTTTCTTTCTTTCTTTCTTTCTTTCTTTCTTTCTTTAACAACCTCTTACCCGAGTCATTTGGAAATGTACAGTATTTTTAAGTGGCAGTCCTTCTGGAGTTTTGAGGATATTTTTCTATTGCTAACATAAAATCTTAACAGTAAATGAACAGATGCCTTTTTTGTCAACAATTGGATGACTCCTCATCAGACAGTAAGCCATCCATTAGCCTCATATTTAAATGTAAGTATTAATTTTATTTACTTACTATTTTATTTTTCACATGTCAAACATACCTTAAAAATGAAACATTAGAGTTATAAAAACTAGCATATTTGAAAGTATATTATGTATTTTTAAAATATTTTAGTTAGGGATTTTAATTATCTGTAAGCGGGAAGACAGAGGCAAGATGGAGGAGGAGTAGCCAGCCACGTTTGGACCACTCCCTTGAATTGAGCTGGATATCTGCCTAACCATCCTGAGCACCCAGAAGATCAGTGTGAGATGTAAGAATATATATCTGGACCTGTACATGCAGAAAAACTCCACCAGGGGTGAGTGGTGGCTTCCAACCACTCTGGATTTTCCTAGGGTGCATTCTTGCCTGGGTCGTGGTTGATGGACTCTGTTCATTTACTCAACCATCCCTCAACAGAATGACTAACAGGAGGAACTCCCAACAAAGAAAGGAACCAGAGACAATGGCCTCCACCACAGACCTAATGGATATGGATATAAGGAAGATATCAGAAAAAGATTTCAGAGTAACATTTATAAAGATGCTATTAAGGTTTGAGAAAAATATTAATGACAGTATAGAATGTCTAAGGGCAGAATGCAAAGCTAGTATTGCTGAAGTTAAAAATGCTCTGAAGGAGATGGAGTCTAACCTGGACACTCTGAATGCCAGGGTAAATAAGAAAGAAAAACAAATTAGTGATCTAGAAGATAAACGGATAGACAGGAAGGAATTCAAGAAGGATAGGGATAAACAAATACAAGCCCATGAGATCAGACCTAGAGAGATCAATGATGCCATGAAATGTTCCAAAGTCAAAATTATTGGGATCCCTGAGGGGGTGGAGAGAGAGAAAGGACTAGAATGTATACTTGAGCATATCATAGCTGAGAACTTCTCTAATCTGGAGAACAAGACAAGCATCCATGTCCAAGAGGCAGAGAGGACCCCTACAAAGATCAATAAAAATAGACCAATGCCATGGTATGTAATAGTGAAACTTGGTAATATTAGAGCCAAGGCAGCTATCCTGAGGGCAGCTAGGGGGAATATATTTCTTACCCATAGAGGAAGGAACACAGAATAACATCACACCTGTCTACACAGACCTGGCAAGCCAGAAAGAGTTAGCAAGACAAAATCACGGTACTAAATGAGAAGAACATGCAACCAAGAATACTTTATCGAGCAAGATTGTCATTCAGAATGGATGGAGAGAAAAGCACTTCCAGGACAGGCAGAAAGTAAAAGAAAATGTGACCACCAAGCCAGCCCTGCAAGAAATAATAAAGAGGGGTTTATAATATAATATAATAAATGGGAAATACTGTCATGACCATTTTTGAAAAATATAACGTCACAGTTTTTTTCACAGTCTTTTGCTTATCTTGTTTCATTTTTATTTATTTTTTAAATTTAATTATTATTATTTTTAAATACTTTATTTATATATATAGAGAGAGAGCACAAGCAGGAGGAGTGGCAGGCAGAGGGAGAAGCAGGTTTCCTGCTGAGCAAGGAGCTTGATGTGGGACTTGATCCCAGGACCCTGAGATCATGACCTTAGCCAAAGGCAGATGCTTAACTGACTGAGCCACCCAAGCATCCCTTTCTTTTGGTTTTATTTATTTTTTTAAGTTATAACTTAAATTCCAGTTACTTAACATACAGTAGAATATTCATTTCATTTCAGGTGGACAATACAATGATTCAACACTTCCGTACAATAGCCGGTGTTCATCACAAGTGCCCTTCCTTATTCCCCATCACCTATTTCATCAGTTTGTTCTCCTGTAAGAGTCTGTTTCATCTACCTCTGTTTCCCCATCCCCTATGTTCATTTGCTTTGTTTCTCAAATTGCCCACAAGAGTGAAATCATATGGGATTGGTCTTTCCCTGACTGACTTATTTCGCTAGAAGGCATTATACCCTCTAGATCCATCTTGGTTCAAACCTTAATACTAACCTTGCTGGAACTAGGACCTTTCCCCTCCTATTTGCTTTTCCATTTGATGTCTTCTTACTCTCTTCTTTTTTTTAATTAAAGATTTTATTTATTTATTTGAAAGAGAGAAAGAGCATGAGAAGACTGAGGGTCAGAGGGAGAAGCAGACTCCCCACTGAGTAGGGAGCCTAACACAGGACTTGATCCCAGGACCCTGGGATCATGATCTGAGCCAAAGGCAGACGCTCAGCTGACTGAGCCACCCAGGTACCACTCTTCTTATTTTCTTCCATATTAAATCCCACTCTTAAATGTAAGAAGGAAAATTCCAATTATTCCCTACCTTCATCCCCACTCTAAAATCATCTTTGACTGCCCATTGCCTATAAAAGAAAAAAGAAACTGGGATGCCTGGGTGGCTCAGTCATTAAGCATCTACCTTCAGCTCAGGTCATGAAGCCTCAGTGGGAAGCCTCTTTCTCCCTCTCACACTCTCCCTGCTTGTGTTCCTCTAGCTGTGTTTCTCTCAGTCAAATACATAAAGTTTTCTTTAGAAAGAAAAAAAGAAAAAAAAAAAAAAAACCTCCAAGAGTAGAAAGTAACAGACCTGAAAATAACAGAAACGGACTTCACGGGCAATGTGATGGCACTAAATTCATATCTTTCGATAGTTACTCTCAAAGTGAACAGCCTAAATGCTCCCGTGAAATGGCATAGGGTTTCAGATTGGATAAAAAGACAGGACCCATTCATGTGCTGCCTACAAAGACTCATTTTGAACCTAGAGACACCTCCAGATTGAAAGCAAGGGGATGTAGAACCATTTATCATGCAAATGGACCTCAAAAGAAACCTGGAGTAGCAATTCTCATATCAAACAAATTGGATTTTTAACCAAAAACTGTACTAAGAGATGTAAAGGAACACTATATCATACTTAAAGGGTCTATCCCACATGAAAATCTAACAATTATAAATATCTATGCCCCCAACATGAGAGCAGCCAGCTACATAAACCAGCTGTTAACCAAAATAAAGAATCATATTGATAACAATACATAACAGTAGGAGACTCAACACTCCACTCTCAGCAATGGACAGGTCAACTAAGCAGAAGACCAACAAAGAAACAAAAGCTTTGAATGACACACGACCAGATGGTCTTAGTATATATATACTGAAGATTCCATCCTAAAATGATAGAATACCCATACTTCTCTGATGCACATGGAATTTTCTCCAGAATAGATCACATACTTGGTCACAAATCAGGTCTTAACCTATACCAAAAGATTGGGATTATTCCCTGCATGTTATCAGACCTTGAAACTGGAGCTCAATCACAAGAAAAAATTTGGAAGAATTCAAACACGTGGAAGTTAAAGAGCATCCTACTGAAGAATGACTGGGTTAACTAAGAAATTAAGGAAGAACTTAAACAATTCATGGAAATTAATGAGAATGAAAACCCTTCAGTCCAGAACCTATGGGATACTGCAAAGGCTGTCAGGCTGTCCTTTCAGCAATGTGGCAGGATACAAATCAAAACCACAATGATATATCACACCAGTTAAGAAGGCAAAAATTAACAAGACAAGAAACAACAATTGTTGGCAAAGATGTGGAGAAAGGGGAACCCTCTTACACTGTTGGGGTGGGAATGCAAGCTAGTACAGCCACTCTGGAAAGGTTCCTCAAGATGTTAAAAACAGAACTACCCTATGAGCCAGCAATTGCCCTACTAGGTATTTACCCCAAAGATGTAGGTGTAGTTTAAAGAATGTTCATAGCAGCAATGCCCACAATAGCCAAGCTGTGGAAGGAGCTGAGAGGGCCTTCAACAGATGAATGGATAAAAAAGATGTGGTTCATATATACAATGGAATATTACTCAGCTATTGGAAGGTATGAATACCTACCATTTGCATCAACATGGGTGGGACTGGAGGGGATTGTGTGCAATCAAATAAATCAGGCTGAGAAACACAATTATCATGTGGTTTCACTCATATGTGGAATATAAGGAATAGTACAGAGAACCTTAGGGGAAGGGATGGAAAACTGAATAGGGAGAAATTTGAGAGGGAGATGAACCATGAGAGACTATGGACTCAGAAACAAACTGAAGGTTTTATGGGGGTGGGGGAATGGGGTCACAGGGTGAGGGGCATTAGGGAGGGCACATTTTGTGATGAGCACTGGGTGTTACAGGCAACTAATGAACCATTGAACACTACATGAAAAACTAATGATGTACTCTATAGTGGCTAACTGAATGTAATAAAGAGTGGGAAAAAAAGGTTATCTGCAGCCAAAAAAATATATATATATAAATTATTTATTTATTTATTTGAGATAGTGCAGGTGTGCACATGAACTGGGGGAAGAGGGTTGGGGAGGAGCAGAGAGAGGGAGACAAACAAACTCTATGCTGAGCTCCGAGTCTGTTGCAGGGCTCAGTCCCATAACCCTGAGCCCATGACCTGAGCCAAAATCAAGAGTCAGACACTAAACCAATTGAGCCACCCAGGCACCCTGAAAGTATATTATATTTATTAATAGGGTATTTTGATTTAACAGCATTCTTCCTGCCCCACTCCTAAGTAAAAAGACATTTTGAAGATGTTTATACTATTCTCCATTGCCACTTTGGAATTTTTGATTTCTCACATTTCTCTAAAAAACAAAGAATTATTTTTAGATTCATAGTGTGCAGCTCTACCACCCTCTGGTCATAAACAATATAATCATGAACTTTTCTTTAAATCACTGATACACATACTTTCAGGATTTTAATATTTGTCTCAGTCATAATATTTCCTCCAATACCTTCCATAACCTTGGAAGAATTCATTTTCCAAAGGAAACAATCCATCCCATAGGTGAAACTTAGTTTCATGGTCATTTTAAATCAAATTACTTTTGTCTTATTAACCAATTTTCGTTCTCTGAATTGTTAAGTAAAAAACAATACCTTTGATATTCCTCTGCACAGCCACACCTTTCTTTTCTTCCACTTTCATTTACTTTCACTAAATTTGCTCTTTAATTAACCGAGACCAGTAGGTCTTGGATTACTCTCTTTAATTCCATTTGATCAGTTCTCTATTGGCTTTCCTTCTTCCCTTTATGGTTTAAAAACTATGGTCAAATTATTTCAAAGTCTTACCAACTTGTGCTTCTGTTCTGCCTGCTATACTCTGTAGGGAAAACCCACTACTCCTGTGTATGTTCTTTTTTCTCTCACTGCTACCACACTCAGAACACTTCTGACACTCTATATGTGGTTTTCCCCACACTTAGAAATTCTGGGACACTAGCTCTGTGCCTATAATTTAACTCAATCATGACACTATTTACCCAGATATATCACCA
This sequence comes from Spilogale gracilis, assembly GCA_004023965.1. Classification (NCBI taxonomy): domain Eukaryota; kingdom Metazoa; phylum Chordata; class Mammalia; order Carnivora; family Mephitidae; genus Spilogale; species Spilogale gracilis. Next base: position 25,186 of record PITA01010693.1, on the reverse strand, counting down.
GATCCCACAGGTTAAAGTCTCAGTCCCTCAAGACAGCCTTCCACTTCAGATACCAGTCACCAGTATTGGATCTCCATGTTAGCCACAACTTCTGTCCAACTTGGCAACAAATTGGAGGTTCCCATGATATCCTTCTTGGACTAGATTATTTGCTGGGACAGCTAATAAGAACTCAGAGAAACATTTATGTTTATCAGTTTGTTAAAGGATACAGATAAACACTCAGACAGAGAGATATATAAGGCAAAATCTGGAAGGATTTTAGCTCAGGAGCTTCTGTCCCTGTAGAGTTGGGGTGCACCACTCTCCTGGTACATGGGTGAGTTTACCAACTTGGAGCTCTCCAAACATCATATTATTAGTATTTTATGGACACCTTCCTTATGTAGCCATGATCAATTATTAACTCAATGTTTAGCTCCCCTTCCCTCTTTGAAGAATCAGAGGTGGGGTCCAAAGTTCCAAGCTTCTAATCATGGCTTGGTCTTTTGAGGAACAGACCCCATTCAGGAATCACCCTGAGTCACTTTATTAGAACCAAAAGACACTCCCATCACCCAGGAACTTACAAAGGATTTGAGAACCCTGTGTCAGGAAACAGGGTCAAAGATCAAATATTAAAACAAAAGGTGCTTCTAGACTTTTATCACATAGAAATTTATAAGGGTTTCAGGATTCCTATGTGAGGAACCATGGGCAGAGACCAATATAAATACTTTCTGTTAATCTCATATATGTGAAGCCACATTTCTTCATTTTTCATCCATTTACCTTTTCTCCTTCTATCTGAAGACTTGGGGAACCTGCTAAAGAAAAATAATCTCAACTTTTCAGCTTGGAGTTTTTTTAGATATATGATTTCCAACATTAGCTGAGCCTTTTATGCAGCTATGAATTCCTTGTTCTTGGAAAGATCATATTCCCACTTCTCACGACTATATTCAACTCAGTACCTCACTTCAACTCAAGTCCCCTACCCCATCTTCTTTGGCAGATGGCCTTATCTTCTACTTCCTAGTGAGAAGAAGCTAACAAGTCTCTCAGCTTCCTTCTTGCTTACTTCCCATTTCATAGAATGAAGTGTTTTCTTTCTTTCTAAAACAAATCCCTCACAAAGACTACTGGTTTTTCTAAGGATTTGTCATCAATTATTACTTTCCCAGCTTTTTATAAACATCTCTTCCTCACTAGTAAAATGCTCATGTCCATTTCTTCTGAACTGTTACTGAGTCTCTAATAAATGCTTCTTATGCTTTTCTGCATTTTCTAAACTTTAATGTATTATGTCACTTGATATGAAACAACTCAGTGTAATACAATCCTTTCTCTCTCTTGCCATGGACAAATTTCTTAAAAGAATAATACTATCTATACTCAATATTTAGACTTTCTCACCTCTCATTTGTTATTTGGTCCCATGTTACCATGTCTCCCCTATACTGTGTCATCCTTTTGTTCATAAAAGTTACCAATAATTTTCTAAATAAATACATTAACACTTCTTTTTCTTACTTGAATTCTCTATGTCATGAGTTGTTCAACTCTTTCTCTTACTTAACATGCTTTCCCTGGGTGATAGCATCCATATCCATGGCTTCCAGGGATGAAGTAACACTAAGGATATCCAGGCTTTGTCTTCCTTGAGCTCTCCACCAAATCTCAACTCTCCATTGATTTTTGTGGGCATAGCACACAGGCATCTCAAACTGAAAAAGTCTCAATGGAACCAGTCATCTCCCCCATTAAAATCCTCTCTTCCTTCTTTGTTTTCTATATTGATGACTAATAATGCAATTATCCCATCTTCCAAGCCAGAAAAGCCATTCTAGTTTACTTGGTTTCCCATATTCAATTATTTACCAAATTTATGTTGTTTCTGACAAACAAATATATGTAGAAATATTCTATGTAATTTTCCTTTTAATCTCAACTGTCCCCATCTTAGTATAGAATAGTTGCTCTCTAACTCTCTTTGGTAGGTGACTACTCAATTTGCAGTGAGTCACCAGCTCCAATAGGTGGGTCTGTATAATGGCCAGGCTTCTGTTAGTTAGCTCCATCTCCTGAACATGAGTGATGATCCAAGTTGGGCCAATCAGATTCTTTTCCTCTAGGAATCTGAAATATCTATTTCTGAATAGACAGACAAGGTGCCCAAGAGTTGATGGAACTGACAAATTTAATGGTGCCAGTTTAGCTAGACTGCCTAAAACTCCTATAGCGCCCCTGGTTCTGTCCATAGTCTTAGTTGTTAACAATTTTCTCAAAGAAATGAGATAGTACTTTACAATAAATTTCCTTTTTAAACTAATTTTAGCCCATTTGTTCATGCTGTTTAAAACCAAAACATCCATAAAGTATGCCCTGAGGTTTCTATCATTGCTATTGGAGTTCTGTTTCTGAAATGAGAGGTAGGTCTTACTTCTCTTAAATTATTTGAGAGATATGCCATGCTTGGTGTGTAAAAGGCAAATTCCATAACTAAGCATGAGAGACCCTTCAAAATCTGGGTTCTTCTTCTGTCTTTGTGTTATCACCCAGTCCTCCCTGTGTACAGTAGTTTCTAGGATCTTCTTCCTCTTTTTTTTTTTTTAAGATTTTATTTATTTATTTGACAGAGAGAGACAGCAAGAGAAGGAACACAAGCAGGGGGAGAGGGAGAAGGGAAAGCAGGTTTCCCGCTAGCAGGGAGCCTGACATGGACTTCATCCCAGGACCCTGGGATCATGACCTGAGCCAAAGGCAGCCATTTAACTCCTGAGTTACCCAGGTGTGCCATGATTCTGGGATCTTATATGTTGGGCAGCTGCTGAGCTCTGGCCATGTGTTCCTTCCTGCCTAGTAGTATGTGCCTCCTCTCCCCTCTGATGAATCCCTTCATGACCCTCTTCTCACACTCTTGGGTGCAGTCACTGCCTTCTTTCCATCTGCTCCAATAGCACATTTTTACTTCCATAAATGCTTACAGTATTGAAGGGTAAGTACTGGTTTACTGCTTATTCTGGAAGCTCCTTGATGGATAAGGAGCTCATGTGCCTCTGGAGGTATCACTGTGGAAGGGAGGATGACAAAAGAGACCCTTAGAAAGGTTGGAGAATTAATGGTGGCCTCATAAGCCTCTCAGGCAGCTCGAGGGCAAGATATACCTTGACAGAAAAGTGTATCATGATACCAAAAAAAGAAATAAAAGGAAGGAATTACTACACTGGTGGTATTAGCAACTTGGAGTAGTGTTTCTCTAATTAGGAGTTACAGAATTAACAGCAGAGTTGGAAAAAACCTAAATGTGAGTGTGTTGATAGCAGGAATCCAAGAGTCTGCGGCATGAGTTTGGGGGGATGTGAGGAGGATTAGGATGACAGTTTAAGGACATATGTGGGACATTCTATTGGTGGCTGAATAAAAATTTTGCTTCTGGACACCAGGAGATCTTTACTGTTACTGGGCCCACATCACTCCTGCCTCTTTTTGTAACCATTGCTGAAGTGACTGAAGAAGAGATCCAAATATCCCACAAATGATTTCTAAAAACAGTGAGAACAGTTATATGTACTTGGGACCTCTTTTTAAGAGTTGTAAGAGACTGGTCAAGGCTATTGAACAGATAAGTTGAGTGAGTCAGTTTAAACACAAATGAGTGTGAGTATGTGAATAAGAAGCCAAGGAATACAATATGTTGAACAAAGGTTAATTAAAATATAACTTTGGCAAGCACTAGAATTTTGGACTCCCTTAAAACTTCTTAAATGTTGCGGGGTGCCTGGGTGGTTCAGTTGGTTGGGTGACTGCATTCGACTCAGGTCATGATCTCAGAGTCCTGGAATGGAGCCCTGCATCAGGCTCCCTGAAGGTAAGAACCCTCCTTCTCCCTCTCTCATGCCGCCTGCTTGTGTTTCCTCTCTAGCTGTGTTTCCCTCTGTCAAATAAATAAAATCTTTAAAAAAAAAAACTTCTTAAATGTTGCTACTTTAATAGGGGTTAGGTTTCTACTTCTTTCTTTAATTACCATCTATTAAGTAAACAGTGATGAAGTAAAATAAAGTTTTCCCAGAGCTTTTGATATTAAATCTTCTTTTAAAATGCACTCATTGATTTTGTATCCTGCCACATTACTGAATTGTGTATGAGTTCTAGTAGTTTGAGGGTGGAGCCTTTCGGGTTTTCCACATAAAATATCATGTCATATGTGAAGAGAGAGAGTTTGACTTCTTCTTTGCCAATTTGAATACCTTTTATTTCTTTTTGTTGTCTGGTTGCTGTTGCTAGGACTTCTAACACTATGTTGAAAATAGTGGCAAGAGTGGGCATCCTTGTCTTGTTCCTGATCTGAATGGAAAGCCTGCCAGTTTTTCCCCATTGCACAAAAATCAGTGACGTTCTTATACACTAACAATGAAAATATGGAAAGGGAAATTAGAGAATCAATTCCATTTACTATAGCACCAAAAACCATAAGATACCTAGGAATAAACCTAACCAAAGTAGTTAAGGATCTGTACTCAAGGAACTACAGAACATTCATGAAAAAAATTGAAGAAGACATAAAAAGATGGAAGACATTCCATGCTCATGGATCAAAGAATAAACATTGTTAAAATGTCTATACTGCCCAGAGCAATCTATACTTTCAATGCCATCCCAATCAAAACTCCACCAACATTTTTCAAAGTGCTGGAACAAACAATCCTAAAACTTATATGGAACCAGAAAAGACCCCAAATTTCTAAGGAAATGTTGAAAAAGAAAAAGCTGGGGGCATCACATTACCTAATTTCAAGCTTTATTACAAAGCTGTGATCACCAAGACAGCATGGTCCTGGCACAAAAACAGACACATTGAATAAGAACAGAGTAGAGAGTCCAGATATGGACCCACAACTCTATGGTCAAATAATCTTGGACAAAACAGGAAAAAATATCCGGTGGAAAAAAGACAGTCTCTTCAATAAATGTGGCTGGGAAAATTGGACAGCTACATATAGAAGAATAAAACTCAACCATTCTCTTATGCCACACACAAAGATAAACTCAAAATGGATGAAAGACCTCAATTTGAGACAGGAATCTATCAAAATCCTAGGGGAGAACATAGGCAGTAACCTCTTTGACATCAGCCACAGCAACTTTCAAGACATGTCTCCAAAGGCAATGGAACAAAAGCGAAAATGAACTTTGGGGACTTCATCGAAATAAAAAGCTTCTGTACAGCAACAGAAAACAGTCAACAAAACAAAGAGGCAACCCATGGAATGGGAGAGGATATTTACAAATGACATTACAGATAAAAGGCTGATATCCAAGTCAGAAGAGAAACCATCCAAGATCTATAAAGAACTCCTCAAACTCAACAACCAAAATGAAGAGCATCACACCAAAAAGAAGCAGGAGACATGAAGTGGCACTTCTCCAGAGAAGACATACAAATGGCTAACAGACACATGAAAAAAATGTTCATCATCACTAGCTATCAGGGAAGTTCAAATCGAAACCACATTGAGATACCACCTTAAACCAGTCAGGATGGCCAAAATTAACAGGACAGGAAACAACAAGTGTTGGAGAGGCTGTGGAGGAAGGGGAACCCTCTTACACTATTGGTGGTAATGCAAATTGGTGCAGCCACTTTGGAAAACTGTGGAGATTCCTTAAAAAATTAAAAATAGCGCTACCCTATGACCCTGAAATTGCACTACTGGGTATTTGCCCTAAAGATATAGACCTAGTGAAAAGAAGGGTCATATGTACCCCAATGTTGTGGGGTTTTTTTTAAAGATTTTATTTATTTGACAGAGAGAAACACAGCCAGAGAGGGAACACAAGCAGAGGGAGAAGCAGGCTTCCGGCCGAGCAGGGAGCCCAATGTGGGACTCGATCCAGGGTCTCCAGGATCATGACCTGAGCTGAAGGCAGTCGCTCAACCAACTGAGCCACCCAGGCAGCCCTGTACCCCAATGTTCATAGCAGCAATGGCCTCAATCGCCAAACTGTGGAAAGAGCCAAAATGTCCTTCAACAGAAAAAAGGATAAAGAAGATATGGTCCATATATACAAGGTAATATTACACCTCCATCAGGAAGGATTAATAGCCAACTTTTGCAGCAACATGGACTCCGTTGGAGAAGATTATTCTGAGTGAAATGAGCCAAGCAGAGAAAGTCAAGTATCATAAGGTTTCACTTATTTGTGGAGCATAAGGAGTAATATGGAGGATAGTAGGAGAAGGAAAGGAGATGGGAAGCAGGATAAATTGGAGAGGGAGACAAAACATGAGAGACTTTGGACTCAGAAACAAGATGAGGGTCTTGGAGGGGAGGCGGTGGTGAGGTGGGAAAGCCTGGTGGTGGGCATTGAGGGCACGTATTACATGGAGCACTGGGTGTGGGGCATAAGCAAGGAATCTTGGAACACTGAAAAAATAAAATAAAATAACATAAAATAAAATAAAATACTCACTCATCTGTGAAAGTTTACTTTACTTTTATTTTATTTTTAATTTTTTGGCTGTTGGCTATTCTGTCCAGGCCAACTACTCTTAGGGTTTTCACTTAAACCAGTATTCTCAGTTTTATGGTGATCACTATAACCACCATTTTAATATTCCCTGTGATGTTGCAAATGGAAACCCCAAATCATTTTTACTTTGTGAAAATCATATGCTAGATTTGATGATGAAAAGGAAAAGTGCTTTTAAGAGCCCAGTATGGATGTACTAGTGTGTTTTAGCATTTTCATAGCTACCAACTGTGAATTTAGTTTTGGCAGAACACACTGTCACCTTTATGGATATTTCAGTAGTGGCTGTTGATTATATGACTTGACATTATTTTTTCTAATATTACATTTATTAAAACTACATTAAAATGAAGCAATCATGATGTTTACCACCACTCTGTGATATAAAAGGTGAAAGGGAGATTTCTGATTATTTGTTTTTCCACAACCTGGGTAGTAAACAGTGATATGGGTGCATTTTGATATATCAAATTGGCTAGAATAGATTTCCAGTTTGTCCTTTGTCTATTGAAAACCTGCACCTGGGAGAAATAAAAATGAATTGAATCCAATGTCACCAGATTATATTAAGTACATAGAAGTCATAAGAGAATCCAACGCTGTGGGGTTCCATTGTAAAGTAAGAGAGATAAGCCAGCTACTGAGGAAATAAGATCTGAACCTCATGAATACATGGAGCTATTTTTTAGTTTATGCCTGCCCAAAGGATTAGATTTAGATAAGATAGTTGTTCTTAATGTCCTCCACCAATCTTGCTAGCCTTCTCATTGACAGATACTTTACCGTAATTCCCAAGTCCTCCATTTTCCCTGACCATCCAAATACTACCTATTTCTGATAGTCCCAGTTCAATCCTATTTCAGTTGGCCTTGAGTCTCAATGATTTCCCTCCCATCTGAATTATTTCCTTAATTGGTGAACTGTGTAAAACTAACATTAAGTAGGGACACCTGGTTGGCTCAGTTGGTTAAGCGAATGCCTTTGGCTCAGGTCATGATCCTGAAGACCCAGGATCGAGCTCCACATCGGGCTCCCTGCTCAGCGAGAAGCCTACTTCTCCCTCTCTCTCTCCCCATGCTTGTGTTCCCTCTCTAGCTGTGTTTCTCTTTGTCAAATAAATAAATAAAATCTTAAAAAAAAACTAACATTTAAGTATACACAGTACAGTATTGCTCAATATTATAGCATGTGTCTGTATCTTTATTCCCTACATGGATTGTAAACTTTAGAGGGAGGTACCATGTTTCATACTATTGCAGTATCCACCCAGGAAAACCCTGAAGCATATGTCCAGCATATATTTATTATGTAAGGTATAATTTCCCACAGGCCTGCTAAAAAGAAGGGAAGAATATTCTAAGAAGATGGTCTATACTAACTAAATGAAATCTCCCTGCAGGATGGATGATTAACTACTCATGCAATTCACTTGCTGATACTTGAATTTGTATCAATTTTCATGGAATGGAGAAGAAATAGGAAGTAGAGGTGGTGGGGAACCAACAGGGAAGAATTCTAAATAGAGTCCCCTTGATTCTGACCAGTTTCCTTATGAAAGTTTTTTCTGTCCTAAATATGATTTATAAGCTGTTGTATACTCACTGCTATATGGAAGCACAGCTTCTTCTGATAGTTGACTACCAGTTCATTAAATTTGCAATTTATTTCTATTTTTCCTTCTTTTCAGCCAAAAGCAAATAGTAGTTATTGTCTCTATTTCCTGTAACAGTTATTGCTACCATTAATCCCTTCAATAAGTTTTACAGAGAGACATAAATCTGCCCCCAATACCAGATACTCAAAGAAATAGATACTTAAATTAAAAGTGACACAATTTTAAGCTGAACTGTACTATTAAAAAATTATGTTTCAACTTACTTGACCATCCATAACTCCATTCATACACTTCTATATGTTCATTTAATAAATAATCAATACTATACTCTATAAAAGAAGTGAATGAAATTTAGGACATTCCATTTAACCTAGTACTTCAGTTTTAAAAATGGGACTACCAAAGTTTGAGAGCAACCAAGATGTCCTTTGATAAGTAAATAGATGAATGAACTGGTATATACAATGGAATATCATTCCACTTGTTTTTTCAAATGGGCCATTGAGCCACAAGAAAACATAGGGAAACCTTAAATGCATGTTGCTAAGTGAAAGAAGCCTGTCTGACAAGGCTATATACCATATCATCCCAACTATATGACATACTGGAAAAGAGTAAGATAAAAAGATTAGTGATTGCCAGGAGTTCACAGGGAAGGAAAAAAGGAGGGATGAACAGGTAGAACACAGGACATTTTTAGGGCAGTGAAACAACAATGTATGATACTGGAATGGTAGATACATGGCATTATACATTTGTCAAAACCAATAGAATGTACAACAGAAAAAGTGAACCCTATTATAGACTTTACTTAATAATTATATATCAATATTGGCTCATCAGTTGGAACAAATGTACCACAGTAATGCAAGTTGTTGTTAAATAGATGAGACTAGGAGAAGGAAGAGGGGTAAGGAGACACATGAGAACTCTCTGTACTTCCTGCCCAATTTTTCTATAAACCTAAAACTGCTCAAAAAATAAAGTCTATTTAAAAAAAAGATGGGAACATTTTTTCCCTCATGTTACATGCAGTGAGTTTTATTCTTTAGTTAAATCTTTTTTTTTAATCTCTAAAATACCTGAAAATCATAAGGGCTAAAGTTGTTAATGGCTTTTTCAGATAAATTTCAAAATCTGAATATAAGAATTAATGCTACAGTGAGTATGTTCAAAGGTTATGTTGTCAAAATATATGAAGCAGTAGGCACAGAAGGACAGTTGATAAATATTATAGGAGAATGTGCTGTAGCACACCCGGAATCTGCAAGCTGTCATGCATGTGTGGGTGTGTCAGCTCTCTAGCCTCTCCTCCTCCTCCTCCAGCTTGTCAGAGCAGTGAATGGATTTTTGTTTGAGGGGAAATAAATGTCTCTGGTTTCATCTGAGAGGAACTACTCAAATTTTCAAAAATGGATCCTGACTTGTAACATTTTGAGAGACTGGTGTGATTATGGAAAGGTTTAGGAAAATGAACATATTAATTATGATGGTAATTCTAGGCTATTGAAATATTATTTAACGTTTATTAAGTTCTTGGTTAATGACATACAAGCATTTATGCATTTATTTAAATATCTAATAGGTGGCCACTATATGGCAGGCATTACCTTATTTATTTCTCATTATATCTCCATAAAATAAGAGCTCTTCTTGTTTATATTTCCTGGTGATGTGATACTGTCAAGCTTAATGAAAATTTCCCACAGTCTGAGAGAAAGTTGGAAGAGGCAGAATTCTGACTTCAAGAGCCCAAGCTCTTAAATCAGATGCCATACTGTCTCGTATAATACATCAAACCTGGAATTATGAAGCTATATTGCAGGACATTGCTTTGTTTTCATATATGGAACAAGCAAGGGATAAGTTGAGTGAGAGATAAGGAAAGAGAGATGAGAATCAAGTCGTTTAATTTTAAAAGTTGCACATTTTTGCCACATTTTGGTAAAATCTTGGAAGTATCATTCATTTTCCCGTCTCCCAGTGCTACCTTAACTGGCCGTATGTTGGTAAATATTTAGCAACTGGATCTCTGATATGAGAAGCCCGGATTCATAGCATTTACCAACTTCTGTGGTAAATAAAGGTTTACCCTTATTTCCTGTTTATAAATAAATAAAGGTTTACCTTTATTTCCACGGTAAACCGTGGCTGATACCAGTGTGACCTAACTGAACACAGGTGGGAAAAGACATGCACCATTGGCTTGTGTACCACTGTCAAAATGAGGACTTAGTACTTGAGAAGTGATATATTCCAGAATGAAACTCTTTTGGTGATTGAAGATTGAGGTTCTATGATATTTTTGGTACATTGGGCTTTGTTCCTTAAAAACAATCTAGAGAGAAGAAACAGTTTTCCACAGGATATTTTATGGTATTCCATTCAAAACTTAGGAGGACCTTGAGTAGTTTCTCAGGTGATGAGCTGATCTTAGAGTTCTGGAATTAAAAACAGTGAGTGTGTCCAGCTACAAAAGCCAGAAGTAGATTTTTGACATTGTTGCCAGATGCTGAATTAATTCTGTGGACTAGTCATGGCCTCTAGCATCAATTGGTAGTGGTGAAGAAGTGATGGAAATAGGGAATAAAAATATTCCTAGAAACTCACCTATAAAGACCTATAATTTATAATGTCCATTCAGCATTCCCAGTGAGAGCTTCTACTGGGAAAAGTGCCACAGCATGCTGACCTCTGCATTCTGGCTACTCTCTGCAGCAATATCCATCTCTATTTATATGTTGCCTCAGAACTCACAGCTGGGAGAGGAGGGAGCACAGGAAGCCTGGACATCCAGAGGTGATGCATGGGGGTGTGTATGGAGAGGGGTGTTCAGCAAGCTCCAAGAAACTCACCCAGGTCCCACCTCCTACAATAAATGCCAAAACCACTTGTTCCTCATTTGGCTTAACCATTCTAGAACAGCTTGGGTGCTTGCCAGGCTGTCCCCAGAAAGTCTATAATATGAGTAATAAACCTCTTCATATCCTCTGGGTTCATGTGTGTCTCCACCAGTTTTGATATCCAAACCAATATCTAGTGTGGGATTGATTTCTCCCTTCCCAGGACAACCACAAAACACTAAAACTAAGTTTATTTATTACTACCTAAGAGACCAGAAGATCTGTGCAATCTGTATAGTCGCAAATTTACGTGGTTTGCACCAAGGGTGGGAACACACCAGGCTTTCTTACTGGCATCTGCATGGGGCAAAATGGGAGGGAAGGGAAGGCACAGAAAGCTGCCAGTGACCAAATACCAAAGTGGAGTTTTGCATTTAGATATAAAATAGGCAAATATAGTGTTGCTTGAACTTCACATGCAGAAGGGTCTATCTAGACAATTGCCATTTACACTGGGTGGTGAGGATGTGGAAGTTTACCATAGCATTCTATTTTGGTATAATTGCAATTTTCCATAAGTTTTTAAGAAGTGTAGTCCAGTCTGATATCAAAAATTCAACCTGTCATCCAACTTAAGCTTTTCACTTTCTGCCAACGTGGGCCTGATTGAGACTTAGAAATCTAGAGAACAGAGTAGTGCATAATCACTTTCTTTTCCATTTCCACACATCAGCTTCCTCTCTGTGGTCCTTCTGGCTGCTGTATTGAGAGCTGGGAAGACAAAGAGGGACTGACAAGGTTGTGATCTAGCACTGGTGCTCTCCAGAGGGTGGGAGGTACCCAAATGCTGAGTCCTGGGTCATTTATTGTTTTGGATTCACACAGACTTTGTGAATCTCTTCACTGGGACCCTCCTGTAGCCCTAATTGTGGGGTGAGAATACAAGCTCTGCCTGGCCATTTATAGCACCCACATCCACCTCCATCCCCTCCAGCTGTATGTCTTTGGTCTCTTTCTGCCAGGGATGCCTACACCTGGAAGGAAGCCCTCCAGAGGGGGTCTCTACCAGTATGATTCAAGACCAATTATTTTTTATGAGCCCACCCAGCTCAAGAGAGACCCATGATAGGAGTACTCTTTACCTTGTAAGTGCTCTCTGTTTGTCTTGCTTTGAGGGACTCTACAGACTGTCTTCATCCCTCAGACTTTCCCAGGTAGGAATCTATTGCAAGTTCTTAAGGCCTTATACTCCAGCTAACCAAGAGAGTAACTTTAAGATCCAGGGGGCTGTAGGGCCAGCAGATTTCTACTGCTGAACAAACATCCCCCAAGAGTGGGTGGTCATCCTTCCCTGCCTTGGCAAGCGCCGTTGTCGCTCAGGAGTGGTTCCCCGGAAGTTCTCCTCACACAGCTTGTTGTAGTGCAAAGTCAACCCTCCTGCCTTACCCCCAGAGGGTGATGCACTGCATTCTGACAACTGTCCCCAGAGAAATCCTTCACTCCTAACCTTCCCGCAATCCCCCCCCCCTCTTTTTTTTAAAATATCCTGTAAGTGGTGTGTGGAGTTAAAGGTGGCCAAACTGTGTTTTGGATTACCACTTAACAAATTTTGCCTAAATGCTTTGGCATCTCCTTTTATAATGCGCAGACAATTAGCACTCTTGCTTATCAGCTTTGGAGCCTCAGCCAAAATTCTAAAACAACAGGGAATTCACACTTGGCATCCTCCCTCTTGCATTTGCGATCATTTTAAGGCAATGTTGCTCATGACATTTCAGGGGGAAAATGTATTATAAAGTGTGGTTGGTGGTGATTTTGTAAAACCTCTTACAAATTTGTAAGAATCATATTTTGGGCGATAAACACTTATAGGTACATGACACTGACAGAGACCTGGATATTCAGAAAAACGCTTATAGTTTGTATCTACAAATTACTAGACTCAAGTGATTTTGAAGACTGGGAGCTAAAGAAATCAGTGGGAGTTGGGGAAAGTCTACCTATTACTAGTCCACTGAGTACTACTTAGAAAAAATCTTTGTTGCATTAAATCATGATCTAGAACCTCATTCTTTTCACATGAGATACAGAAAAAGAAGCAAAAACAGGACTGGTGGGGAAGACGTCACTGCCTAGTGCCTACCGATATTTTCATCCAAACGAAATAAAGATAGGACCGAGTAACAGCCCAGATACTCCTAAATGACAAGAGATGAAACTGATAAATGTACCTGTTTGCTATCACTCTTATTAAAAAGGGACTTCCATGCCAATTTACACATAGCTCTACCTTATATTCACTAAGAGAAATAGCTTTAATCAAATTGTGTTTAGCAGCAAGAATCTTCTTAAGTTCGACCTTTCAGAAGCCAGAAGTCTTAAAACAGACCATTCAGTTGTGGTGCATGTGTGTCCGTGTGTGTGTGTGTGTGTGTGTGTGTGTGTGTGTGTGTGTGTAGGGAGGGTGGAAGCAGTTCTTTTCAGTGCCATCTGGCTAGTGCTGTTCACTCTGACTCTGGGGATCAGAGTTTGAGATTGAACCATCTGGATTCTCTCCTGCTCCTGGTAACGTGTTAGGAGGTACCTGGCACAGAGGACAGATTCACATGGAAGCAAAAGTAATAAGGTAAGTAAGAGAGCCTGAGAGACTAGCCCTTGCTTTCAGGCTCTGCTCCTCCCTGGGCAAGGAGGGCCCACATGCAAGTGTAGGTACTCCCCCAACCACTAAAGCCAGTCCAGTAAAAAGATCTCCCTTACACATTAGGCTTTTGCTTTCCTCTGAAGAAAACCTGCTATTATGGCAAATGGTAACAATAATAATAGTAACGGTAATAATAACAACAGTAATAAGTTTAAAAACCACTGATAACGGTTCATCTCTCCTATGTCCTAGATGAGGGGTTCAGAAGGAATCAGGGATTTGGCCAAGTTCGTGGCAGGGTGGGGCAGGACTCCACACCTCCCAACAACCCTCAGGGCACACATGTGCCGTTGTGCTGGCCTGGCCGCCTCCTCAGGGATTCTCGCCTCAGCCCTGCCTCCTCACCCCCCATCCCTCTACTCCACAGGGACCCACAGAAACAGCAACTTACAAGGTGAGAAGGCTCCTGCATTAGTCATTTTTCCTTCATTCTGTCTCAATTCCTCTGAATGTCAACAAAAGCTAGGAATGAGCAACACACTCTTCCAAAACTAGTCTTTCTCACGTCTTCTTTGTCTTGTTTCCCTTGTGTGTCTGTCACTGAATGATTCTTTCTAAGCCTGCTCAGATCACTCAAGTCCCTGAGCCTCTATTGAGAAAAAATGAGAGGGCAAAGCTGCCTCTCTGCACATGGGTATGTGACTTCTGGCATTCTGACGCTGCTGCAATGAATACAGATTGAGAGGTTACCAGCTGAGGAGTAGACTCTGGGGACAGAGGAGGGGGAATTGAAAATGAGTCCAGGAAGCTTCCATCTTCACTTAATAGATTGTTATATAGAAATCAATACAACATGTGTGCCAATGAGATAACGTCTGTGAACAGCTGGGATCATTTATTAATTCAGATGCACAAACAAAGACAAGAGACCCAGAGACATTAGTGGGTGTGGTCCTGGGCTTCATGATATCTGGTTCTAGTCCTGGCTCTGCCACCACCTAGGAGTGCGAGAAGGTCACTTTACCTTTCCAGGGCTAGTTACTTCCTCTATAAACTGAATGGTTCCTGCCAGCTTTAGCAATTTAGGATTCAATCACATTTAGGGAGTGAAACCAGATTTCTGGCACTGCTGTTTTGTGAAGCTGATTTTGACCTAAGAATACTCATTGCTAAATATAATGTTTTAACTACATTTCTGTCTCTGTTTATGGCTTCTTATACTAAGCCAAGATGAGCCTATTTGATTCAAGGCTAGATAGCCTGGGTGTGTTGAGCATGTTCAGACTTCACTGCCTGTAACCACCACCTTTCTAGAATCGTCTATGGAGAAACAGAGGGAATCTCAAGCAAGGCTATGCTCATAATAACTAGATAAACTTCAAAAACAGAGGTTCTTGTTAACTGAGTGAAATGCACGAATATTTGGGCTGGAATATTTCTCTTTACAGAGTAATAGCAACTGAACAGCAGGAGGTCTGTCTCCTATGCCTAGAAGGCTATTTAGGGACTGCAGAGCCCCCTTTAGTGTCCTCTATACGTTCAGAAGGGTCTACCACAGGCAGACGGCTGGGAGTGGTGTGGGGGGCCTACAAACATACTCTCCTCAACAAGATCAGTAGTTTCCTTCCACCCCTCCAACTGTGCAGATGCTCAGGAGTATCCACCAACAAGGACACATGTGTCCCTCCTCCATGAACTAGGCAGCTCCCCACCAACAGCAAGATCTGGGAGCTGAAGCCTGCCCACTGCTCTCAGCAGTCTGAGATGCTGGCAGGTAGTGTCAGATGACTGCATTGCACAGGGAAGGGATCTTGGCAGAGCAAGGGTTTAAGGAGAGAGCTCTCATTTTTGGTGGTTATTTTTCAATGCAGATTAAAAACTTGCCCTTCGATGGCTTGTGCCCAGAGACTTTTCAGGAGGGCCTGAACCTGAGATAATGAAGAAATGATAGAGATTTCACTGGAGAGTCAAATGGGGAGGGTGACTGCCTTCGATACAGACAATGTAGTGGATTAGAGTAATAGTGGACGGTTGAAATGTCGTTTTTAAAAAGTGGCTAATTCCTGTTCCTACACTTGTTTGTAAAGAAAACAATAATGTCTTTAAATCACTCTTCTGTAAATAGATTACCTTTCTATTGAAGAGCAAAACAAAGCAAAACAAAACGCTTGGGAGTAGAGCAAACCCAGTTGTGCAAACACTGGGATACAAGTCAGTAAGCTCTGCAGCTTGGCTGTCAAGGTGCTCCCAAGGGGCCACCGCTCATCCAGAGAAGGTAAATCATGTTCTGTGGATGTTACCAATGTGTCCAGTTACAGTGAATATCAATGGTGGCATCCACAGAACCCAGGTCTTATGACGGCTGGAAAGAACACTAGAAATGGAGAACTACCTGCCAGTCATGTACTCTTGTTAAGCACTAAGGACCAAGGCAGCTCTTCTGAAGAGGAGATGAAGCCTTGGCAGCAAGTACCAGAAGAAGGCAACCGCGTGGTGTAGGCTCCTCTGCACAGCTGCTAATGGACAGCTCATGGTTGCAGAGTCACTAGAGAAGCATGCATCTGGGCTATCACATTTTTGGTACATGGTTTCTACAGGGAAAAGTCCTTTAAGTATGGATTGAGGGGTGGGGGTGGGGGCAAATGTGACAATGAATTTAAAGAAATAGAACAGCCACCAAAAAATGCAAAGAGAAGACCTTTAAAAGAGCTGTTATTTTTATTTTTTATTTTTTTTGGAAAGAAAACCCCTTTTTCTCCTTTCCTGGTCTCTAATAAGCTAGTAGGGGCAGTGAAAGGGTGAAGAGACCCAAAGGTTTTCCAACCTGTTCTCATTAAACAAGGAGGAAAAATGGAAATGTTTTTTTGAATTTTAGTTGGTGAATAGGGAATAAGATAAAAGCCTCTCTATGCTACTTCATAATTTTCAGAACACTTCCACAGCGTAGTGTTTGCTCTTTCTACCTCCTTTCTTGGAATGTGGAAAAGATGTCAAATGACTTATGCAGCTCCCACAATGATTTGTTGGAAGGTTGTGATGAGAAAGCCAACTGACCAGACAGAATTCTTCCTCTTCCCTTGGGTGGCACCTTTTGGCTTCTCTAAGCTTTTAAGGGAAGGGTGATTTTGAAGTGATATTCAAATGATACTCAGCTTAAAAAAAAACAAAAAACAAAACAAACCCTTTTAATAATAAAAACAGTGTCAATAATTAGTATGATATACTGATAATACAGGTGGAAATTATAATTTGTTGAGCACTTTACTGTGTAAGTAGTAAGTGCTTTGCATACATTGTCTAATGTAATTTTCACAGTAACCCTTTAGGAAAGTAATATTATTTGCCCCAGTTTGAAGATGACTGATGTGAAGCACAGTGTTAAAGTTACTTGCAAAAGGCTACAGAGTCAGTGATTATTGCTGAGTGGATTTGACCCTCAGTGTGCCCTCTCTGTAATTGTGCTGGCATTATTAATCATGAGTCATTTGCTCCAGGTGAATGCCACCCAGCCCGAGAAGTTGCCTGATGCCCTGTCACCAAGGATGGTTTCACCACAAGGGGTCTGTATTCTTTACTCCAGACCCCTAGAATATTCTGGCCCAAGGACTAAGAACATTGTTTTGCATCAGAGAGACCTAGATACAAGCATCGTCTCAGCAGTTGATGAGTTGTGACACAGATCTCATTTCCTTAACCTTTCTGAGGATCAGTTTCCTTTTCTTTAAGTTTGGGCAACCATACCTACATTACAGGGTTGGTGGGAACACGAAAGCTAAGGATGGTAAGACTTCTGTGCCAGCCCAAGACAGTGATTCCCCATAGAGCACACGAGTCCAGGCTTAAGGTCTGTACACCCTGGGTTTTTGCTCCTCAGCAGGCTGTTTCCCTCATTGTTGAGTTGCTATTCAGATGAGCTCTCCTGGAGAAGTTGGGCACAATCCTTTTCATTGGTCTCCACTGGCTTTTGCCCTGGTCACTCAAAATAAGTTTTTCACGTGAAATCTGCTTTCAGCTCCACCAATCAACCAAGAACCTAAGCTACCCACCCCCCCTCTCCTGCAGATGTTTCCCTGGCAACCAGGGCCCAGCCTGAGTCTCACCAAACCACAGTGGGACCAAGTGAAACCCTGAAGGAGTGTCTGTGCTCTCTCTCCTTTTAAAAAGCAAGAGACCACACCAGAGCCTCTCTCTTTTGCAAAAATGCCAATCCAGCTGCCATCACTTTGTGTTTGTCCAGAGCCTGTCATCTGGGCACCTCAAAGCAGATGCACTTTTGAATCATGTGTATGAATTAGAAAAGCATTATTATGACTATTATTAAACACACACACATAATATTGAAATGCTATAAACCTAAGTGGGCTTAGGTTACAAGGAAATTATGTCCTAGGTCACAGAAAGGTTCATAGAGACATCTCTGAGGAAGGGAGTTTCTTTAGCAATGGTGCTTCTTCAGAAACTCCCATATTCACAGTCAAATGAAATTTGTTACTTTGGCTCAATATATACTGGCTGCTGTTCAGATTGATTGAGATTCCATAATTCTGGTGAGACTAATTAGATGTCAGGGAGTAACCTACCTCCAAGCTGTAGAGGGTCGAATGGTGTGCTCCCTCCCCAAAATAAAAGTACACCTGGAAATTTAATGTGAGCTGGCTTGGAAGAAGGGAGTAGATGTAATTATGATAAGGATCTCCAGATGAGATCAGTCCTGATTTAGAGTGAACCCTGAATCCCATGATGACTGTCCTTATATGAGAGAAAAAGATACAGAAGACCCAGGGAGGAAAGGGATGTGAAGATGGAGGCAGAGAACAGAGTAATCGATTCTCACAATCCAAGAAATGCTGGGAGACACCAGAAGCTTGCAGAAGCAAGGAAAGATTTTTCACCAGAGACTTTGGCAGGGAGCTTGGCCCTGTTGACACTAATTTCAGATTTCTGGCCTCCAGAACTGTAAAACAATACTTTTTTTTCTAATTTTCTTTTTTAAAAATAATTTATTTTATTTTTTTTTTCAGTGTTCCGAGATTCATTGTTTATGCACCACACCCAGTGCTCCATGCAATACATGCCCTCCTTAATACCCACCACAAGGCTCTCCCATCCTCCACCCCCTCCCTTCCCAAACCCTCAGATTGCTTCTCACACTCCATAGTCTCTCATGCTTCATCTCCCTTTCTGATTTACCCCATTTCACATTTCCTTTCCTTTTCTTAATGTCCTCTGTGTTACTCCTTATGCTCCACAAGTAAGTGAAACCATATGATAATTGGCTTTCTCTGCTTGACTTATTTCACTTAGCATTATCTCCTCCAGTCCCATTCATGTTGATACAAAAGTTGGGTATTCATCCTTTCTGATGCAGGCATAATATTCCATTGTATATATGGACCATATCTTCTTTATCCATTCATCTTTTATGAATGAAAGTGGAGAGATCATGACTAACACCAAGGGAACAGAAACAATCATCAGAAATTATTATCAAGAGTTATATGCCAGTAAGTTAAACAACCTAGAAGATATGCATGCATTCCTGGAAACCTGTAAACTTCCAAGACTGAAACAGGAAGAAGTTAACAACCTGAATAGACCAATATCTAATAATGAGATTGAAGCAGTGATCAAAAACCTCCCAAAAAACAAGAGCCCAGGATTTGACAGATTCCCTGGGGAATTCTACCAAACATTCAAAGAAGAAATAATACCTATTTTCCTGAAGCTGTTTCAAAAAATAGAAATAGAAGGAAAACTTCCAGGCTCTTTCTATAAAGCCAACATTACTTTGATTCCCACACCAGACAAAGACCCCATCAAAAAGGAGAATTTCAGACCAATATCACTGATGTATATGGATACCAAGATTCTCAACAATATCCTAGCTAAAAGGATCCAACAGTACATTGAAAAGATTATCCACCATGACCAGGTGGGATTTATCCCTGGAATACAAGGGTGGTTCAACATTTTCAAATCAATCAGTGTGATGGAATAAATCAATAATAGAAGAGAGAAGAACCACATGGTCCTCTCAATTGATACAGAAAAGGCATTTGACAAAATACAGCATTTGTTCCTGATTAAAACTCTTCAAAGTATAGGGATAGAAGGAGCATTCCTTAACTTCATAAAATCTATGAAAAACCCACAGAGAGTATCATTCTCAATGGGGAAAAGCTGACAGCCTTCCCATTGAGATCAGGAACAAGACAAAGATGCCCACTCTCACCACTCTTGTTCAACATTGTGTTCGAAGTCCTAGCAACAGCAATCAGACAACAAAAAGAAGTAAAAGATATTCAAATTGGCAAACAAGTAGTCAAACTCTCTCTTCTCAGATGACACAATACTTTATATGGAAAACCCCAAAATCTCGACCCCCAAACTACTAAAACTCATAGCAATTAAATAATGTGGCAGGATACAAAAGTCAATGTACAGAAATCAATTGCTTTCTTATATACTAACAAAGAAAAATAGAAAGGGAAATTAGAGAATCAGTTACATTTATTATAGCACCAAAAACCATAAAATACCTTGGAAAAACCTAACTGAAGAGGTAAGGGATGTGTACTCGAGGAACTATAGAGCACTCATGAAAGAAACTGAAGAAGACATAAAAAGATGGAAAAGCATTCCATGTTCATGGATTGGAAGAATAAACATTGTTAAAATGTCTATCCTGCCCAGAGCAATCTATACTTTCAATGCCATCCTGATCAAAATTCCACCAGCATTTTTCAAAGTGCTGGGACAAATAATACTAGAACTTATATGAAGCCAGAAAAGATCCCAAATTGCTAGGGAAATGTTAAAAAAGAAAACGCTGGGGGCATCATGTTACCTGATTTCAAGCTTTATTATAAACCTGCGATCACCAAGACAGCATGGTCCCAGTACAAAAACTGACACATAGACCAATGGAACAGAGTAGAGAGTCCAGATATGGACCCTCAACTCTATGGTCAAATAATCTTCGACAAAGCAGGAAAAAATATCCAGAGGAAAAATCTCTTCAATAAATGGAGCTGGGAAAATTGGACAGCTTTGTATAGAAGAATGAAACTTGGCCATTCTCTTACATCATATACAAAGATAAACTCAGAATGGATGAAAGACCTCAACATGAGGCAGGAATCTATCAAAATCCTAGAGAACATACGCAGCAACCTCTTTGACATCGGCCACAGCAACTTTCCAGACACATCTCCAAAGGCAAAGGAAACAAAAGCGAAAATAACTTTGGGGACTTCATCAAAAGAAAGCTTCTGTACAGCAAAGGAAATGGTCAACAAAACAAAGAGGCAACCCATGGAATGGGAGAAGGTATTTGCAAATGACACTACAGTCAAAGGGCTGATATCCAAGTTCTATAAAGGACTCCTTAAACTCAACATCCCCCCCCAAAAAGATGACCACATCGAAAAATGAGCAGAAGACATGAACAGACACTTCTCCAAAGAAGACATACAAATGGCTAATAGGCACATGAGAAAATGTTCATCATCATTAGCAATTATTAGGGAAATTCAAATCAAAACCACATTGAGATACCACCTTACACCAGTCAGAATGGCCAAAATTAACAGGACAGGAAACAACAAGTGTTGGAGAGGCTATGAGAAAGGGGAACCCTCTTACACTGTTGATGGTAATGCAAGTTGGTGCAGCCACTTTGGAAAATCGAGGAGATTCCTTAAAATATTAAAAATAGAGCTATCCTATGACCCTGCAATTGCACTACTGGGTATTTACCCCAAAGTGAAAAGAAGGGCCATATATACCCCAATGTTCATAGCGGCAATGTCAGCAATACATTTTGTTAAGCCCTCAAGTCTGTGATCATTTGTTGTGGCAACCCTAGGGAAGAAACAACCCCTTACAAATCTTCCAAGGGTTAAAAATGGTCCTGCCTTGGGAAGCTGCTCTCAGTGCTGTTGATGCTCTGTCCTTGTGTCTCGGGCACTTGGCCTGGGCATGGCTGGTCAATGTGGCACCTACAGGGGAGTATGGTGGCATGAACCCGGGAGATAGGGTGGTTTACTCTTAGATAAATGGCAATGTTATTTTCTGAGCAGACATATTTGTGGACTAAAATGAACTCACTGTGCCTTAAGGAAAGTGAGTCACAACTCAGAATTCATTCAACAAATTAAGACCTCTTGACTACTTCTTAATGGAAATAAATAAGGAAATCTTTGGGTATGCTTTTGGACATGAAATCTTTATACTCTTAGATTTTTTTTAATGCCTTGAAGAAGACTCTTTCCCCATAAGTTTTGTCCTTGACCTTAAGCTTTAGTCAGTCACAGTCTTAAGTCTTCCCCACTGAAGATTTGCCTTGGTGGTAGGGCCCCCTTAGAAGGTACTTTTGCCTTCAGCGGCTTCCTCCAGCAGCATGAAACTCTACTGCCATCTTGTGGCTGATATGTGTCACCACGCCCGTTCAGGTTTCCCTTCTCACCAACAGAGGCAGGGGTGGAGGCCCTGGACTGGAGACTGGAACCTTTGTTTATAATTTTGAGTTTCTGGCATTTAGCTGTTATGGCAGGGTGAGATTTGAGACTGCATATTAAGAAGAACAATATAATACAACTTATGTTTGCCTGTTACTAAAGCAGTGGAAATTGGCAAATATTGTACAACCTCCTCGAGGAGGTGAAAACGTACCACATGGATATACGATTTTGGAATTTCCAATTCTTTTCTTAATCCCAATCCACCCTGTGCAGTGCTGGTAGCTAACAGGCAGGCATTTGGGGTAGGAGGATGATGAGGCTCGGATTTCAGGAGACTGGCTAATACCCCATCTGCTGCTGGGCTTTCTGTCATTTTGGAACTGCAAGGCTGCCTAAGTCCTACACTGTTGGAACTTTTGTTAGATTGCTTATTTAACTCTAAATAACCGAGGTTTTGATGGCCTAATTTCCTAGGAAATAGGATTTACAGAGCTCAGAGTCATATTTGGTATTGGCTTCTATTGGATTAGAAGAATCATTCTCTCTGTATCTCCATCTAACTCTTCACAACAGTGGAACTTTCCTGATTGACCTACACCAACATTCCCCTGGCCCAGCCTTTAGTAAAACTGCCATGCAGGGTTAGGCTCAGAGTTCTGATTAGAGCAAAAATGAAGGTTCTGGTATCTTCTATCTTATGCTACAAATATTGAGAGATGAGCTAAAAAAAACTGTCCCTCAGTTCTCTAGAATATCATTTGGAAATTCTTCATCAAGAGAAAGTGTTCCAAAAGAGGGAGAGGAGAATTCCCAGAACATGGCTTCAGAAATACCAACTTACCAATTTTGAGCAAATGAAATCTGAGATCCAAATGGTTGAAAAATCATTACTAGTTTTACCTAGGCACTATTCTTATTAGAGAAAAAGTTGCTGAACAGGATGGCTAACCACAGGTTTTGCTTTCTAGTTCTGGGCCCTCATGCTTTTCTACACAAAGTAAGATCCACCAACTCCTGCATCACCTGAGAACAGGGGCTGGCTTCATAGGTGTACATAAACTTGTACAGTCACATGGGGCCTTGCACTTGGAAGGGTCCAACACTTGGCTTAATGTTCCATTGCCACCATCTTGAAATTCTTAACAATTTTTAACAAGGGACCCCTGCATTTTTATTTTCTGCTGAGCCTTTCAAATTACTTAGTATGTCCTGCCTGGAAGTTTTTAGAAACATAATCTGAGGCCCCACCTCAAACTTAAAATTGAATCTGAAGTATATATAACAAGATCTTGAGTGAATTATTGCAGCATTGACATTTAGGAAGCACTGATCTCAATTACCTCTGAGGTAGGTAGGGTCCAGATAGGATAGAAGGGCTCAGATGAGTGAGTAGCAAGTAGGTAGGTCCTCGGTGGAGAACACAGGAGAAAATCTACATTCTTCTCTTTAGAGTGGAAGAATCAAAAGACATTTGGACAGGAGGATCTGTGGGTGTGGCACACTTGGGAAATAATTGGAGGATGGAGAAGGAGAATATGGGAAATTATTTTATTATATAGGGAATAGCATCTTCAAAACCAGTTCTTTTAAATCATAGTGGCCTGTTACAACTTTTTGAAAAATTCAATTCTAACATGACAGTACAAAAGAGAAGTTGAACAATGAATAATCACTGTTTTTTTACTTTGATTGCTGATTGAGCTATTGCTGTGTCATGGAAGGGGGCAGGAATATACACCCATTATTAGGGTCAAGTTGCTCTTCATCTTCTCACTATTTCTAGAGGAATAGAGAATTTCCCCCTCCATTCCTCTTTTAGCTGTTAAAGCTCCTGTTCCTCCACCCACTTTCTCTGGATATGTTCACTTGTTTTACATCATCAGAAAACTTACACATTTACAAAAGAACAGACTGGAGGAGATTTTGACCTTAGGCTTTTGTTGCTTTCAGAAAAACAAGAAGTCATTGAGGAAAAGGCTAATAAGAGTGCCTGCCGGCAGCCGCACCGGCAAGACTCAGTCAGGGTTCCCCGAAGGTGGCGACGGAGTCGGCGATATAATGAGGAAACCCGACGAGAAGAGTGGTGTAGGGATCTCCTGAAAACTGTGTCTTCAGGGTTCTTTATTTAAAGCTTTTTAGTTACAGATCATCTCGAGGGAAGGGGGTAGGGGCAAACGGTTGGTTCTGTCTATCTTCGCTTCTGTATCTCATGCTGGCTCTCTGCCTTTTCCTCTACCTAGGCTCTGCCTTTGTCTCTCTTGACTGACAAGGGCCCAGTCTTTTATTATTCAAAAGTGAGGAAGTTGGGGGATGCAGTTAGGTTAAAGTTAGACAAAGGGATTCATAGCAGGTAGAGTCAAGCCTTTCTAAGAAACCAGCCTTACCATTAAAAGGGAAGTTTGTGAATAGATTCAGTTTGATAGTTGGGCAGGAAGTAAAGATGGTGTTGATGACCATGACCTAAGCATAACTCCAGATTCTTGGGGGGGGGGGGGAGCCCGGAGGGACTTTCATTCACATTCACAGGTATCTCCATACCTCCATCAAAGTTTCCAGTGGCTTGGGCCTGGCGGGAGGGGCCAATAACACAGTCCCCAACAAGTGGCGGTGGGTTTATAGAGTTTAATTTAAAATTATATTCATGTGGCACCTGCATGGCTTAGTAGCTTAAGTATCCAACTCTTGGTTTCAGCTCAGGTCATGATCTTTCGGATCCTGGGATAGAGCTCCACATGGGGATCTGCGCTTAGTGTGGGCTCTGCTTCAGATTCTTTCTCCCTCTTCCCTCCCCTCTGCCCCTCCCAGCTCATGTGTGCACTCTCTCTTTCTCTGTCTCTCCCTTAAATAAATAAATAAATAAATAAATAAATAAATGCCATTTTTTAAAGACAACAGATTTTTTTTTAAAGATTCTATTTATTTATTTGACAGAGAGAAACACAGCGAGAGAGGGAACACAAGCAGGGAAAGTGAGAGGGGGAGAAGCAGGCTTCCAGCTGAGCAGAGAGCCTCGATGTGGGGCTGGATCCCGGGTCTCCAGGATCATGACCTGAGCAGAAGGCAGTCACATAACCAACTGAGTCACTCAGGCACCCTGACAATAGATTGTTTT
>PITA01010692.1:13188-70646 GCA_004023965.1 Spilogale gracilis | reverse complement strand
GAGGCACCAGGTCCCACCCCCCACCTTTGGGGAGGAGAGGCGCACAGACACTGGGCACCACAGACACCCACAGACCCGTGACTCCCCCAGTCAGAGACCTCCGGGAAACCAGGTTCCTGCCCCGCCTTGTCCCCAAGCTGGCAAATCCTGGGAGCAACTCTGCCCTGGTTTCCCCTCAGCAGAAGCTTCTGGGTGTGGGGGAGGGGCCAGTAGCTCAGTGGCCTCCCTTGGCTGACCGCAGGGGCAGCCATGATGGTGGGGCACTCTCCGAGCGAGGTGGTGGGGGGCCGATCAGCACAGGAAAATCTGTCCTTATATAAGAAGGAAAATGGGGTGCACGCTGGAGGGCGTATTTCTCTCTTTCCGTTTTTGTTTCCATCCAGTGCCTCCTCCCATTCAGCCATTCTGAGCATTCATGCTGGTCCTCCAAGAAGAAAGCTTCTAAAGATGTCAGATGCAGGTCGGGGTGGTAGGTCCGAGACACCCCCCAAAGGAGCCTGCCGCACCCCCCCTCCAAGTGCCTGCAGGCCCAGCCCACTTCCCATGACCTGCTGGAGGAACTGGGCTCTCACCGCCTCCCGCAGCCCAGGCCGGGGAGGCTGTGGCTCTGCAGGTCTCAAGCCCCCCGACACCCGGGCAGTGGGGGAGCAGTTAGAAGTGATGGGGTGAGAAGCCAGCGCTCCTCGCCTTGACCCCTTTGGCAAGCCACCCCAGCCCAGAGCTCAGGGCCGCAGCTTCAGGACCCCAGTCTCCCAAGTCCACAGCTGCCCGTCTTTGTGTCTGGTTGAAGACCACCCAACGGGGGGCGGGGTCCCTGGAGTCCAGGAAGTGTCAATGGCATCCGAGGCCAGAGATGCCTAAGGTTGGAAGAGGGGCTAATGCTCTCCCAGACCGTGCCCTGGCCCACTGGGGCCTTCCACACCTTCCCTTGGCCTCTCGCCCCGGCACTGCGTGCCTTCTTTGGGAATCCTTTCCTCATCTGTCCGGCGGTACCACCGGCCAGGACTGGAGGCACACGGGCCTGGCCTCAGTGGCCCATCTGGTCCCGCCCCCAGGGCAATGAGACCCTCCCTGCACACCGCTCTGTGCTCGCTGCCCAGACTCACCCTCGGGAGGTCTGGAGGGGCAGTGCCTGCCCCATCCACTGAGCCGCTTCTCTGGGTTGGCCTGCTATGGTGGAGACCTCATCCCTTTCTTTTGAGGGTCCTTGACTGCCCCCAAACAGAAAGCCTGGTATGAGCCGTCCCTCCCCCCACAGGCCTTCCAAACACATTACCCACACCCCCCTTTGGCCCTGCCCCACCTTCTCCAGCAGGACCCTTCTCCCCCTCCCTCCCTGCGCCGGGCTGGGCTGCTGGGCTATTTGGGGCTCTGGCCAGCTCTGCGGTGTAATCAGTGCCTCGGGATAATTGCCACCTGCCGCGCCGGTGTCTGGGGGACGTCGCGGCCACAGCAGCAGGGGGCGGACACTGGGCAGCCAGGCCCACAGCAAGGTCAGCCTAGGGCAGCCCTCCCCGCGCCTAGACCTGCTCTCCCCACGTGTGGGACCTGCGAGGATTCCCTAGGAAGGTCATGCCCTCGCGGGGGCTACACTCACCTGGGCTACCCATGGCTTCAGCGGAGAGCGGAAGGCTATCCCAGGCAAGGGACAAAAGTCCTGAGGCCACTCCATCACGCACAATTGGCTCAAAGCCTGTCTTCCCAGTACTGCCATCTGATATCAGTGGGTACCCTTCTCTCTACCAGCTGGTCTCGGGGCGGCGCCGTGGCTGGAGCTGAGGCTCCGAAGCAAGTGTGACTTCTGTGCGACCATCAGTCTCTCCTGTGGCCAGGCCCACCCGCCTCACCGCGCTCCTTTGGGGAGGTGGTGAGGGTTAATGAGATGCCCTGTGAGTGGGAGCCCACACAGGCTAGCTCCCTCCCCTTTTGCGACTTTTCTACTCCAAGGCGGTTTAGACAAACCTGGTTTTCAATGCCTGTCACAGTCCCTTGGCCGACTCTATGGCCCTGGGGCAAGGCGTTCAGCCTTGGTTTCCTCATCTGTAAAGAGGGTCCTCAGCGGAGCTGCCTCATCAAGCTACTATGAAGAACATATGGTCCTGGGGTCCCAGAGGGCTCGGTCGGTAGACCTGCATGGTTGTGAGTTCAAGCCCCATGCTGGGTGTAGAGATTACTTACAAATAAAATCTTCTTTTAAAAAAGGGGAATGCATCATTGAGTGTATGCTGGGGGCTTCGCCAGCAGCAGCAGTAGTCAGCAGTGGTCACGGCTGTTGTCACGGACAGCTGCTAAGAGCCAAGAACGGGCGTGGGGGCATCAGGAGGCCACCTGTGCCTCAGTCAGGAGGGCAGGGCCTGAAGACACGCCGGGGCTGCCGGAGCCGGCACGTGCCGTCCTCTGTCCAGCTCGGGTCCTGGGGCTGAGGCGACTCCTCCCAGGATCTCTCCCTCTTGCAACCCCATTTGCTCTAAGCTCTAACCACATAAGCTCCTCCAGGCAGAGAACACCAGACACTCGCGGATGTTTTCTTTTTTAAAGAGAATGAGCCGCAGCAAAATCAAGACGAAGTAGCTTTGATCTTGGGAGATGTAGAAATAAAATTGTTTCTTTCTCTTTATTGTTATAATCCAAAGGTTATTCTGCCTAATCCTTGGAATTCTTTGCATATCCATGAGTGGCTAGCCAATGGAAGGGCCATTCTTCCCAGGGTGAGCAGCACGGTGGGGGTTGGGGCTGGGCCAAAGGGCTGGCCCAAAAGAACAGGATTCGCAGGACCAGCCTGTCCCTGCTGTAGCCCGTCTCCATCCCTCCCAGCTTCAGGACCTTCCCCCAGAGGGGTGCTGAGCTCCCATCACTGGCACCCAGGCCGACAGGACAGACCAGACCCTAGCTCTTGCCCCATCAGCACCAAAGCCCGGAGCGAAGGCCACCCGAAGTGCCAGATACTGCCCCCTTGAGGATGCCGAGGAAGAGAGCATGCTAGAGTGTAGGGCAGGGAAAGTGGGACCCTTCCCGTGTGCAGGAGCTGCCCAACCCCAGAGGGAGGCCTGAGAGCCCAGCGCAAGGCCGCAGTTCTTTAGGCCCTTCACAGCCTGGGCATCAGCCCCGCATGACAGCCAGCATGGGCTCCGTCATCCTCTCCGGCCACCAACTTGGGAGCTGAGTCTTCCGTGACTTCCCTTTGCCGCCCGCTTTCCAGGTATACCTGGCCCCACCTGGAGAAGCAGGCCCCCTGAAGCCAACTCAGACCCTGGGGGAGCATGGGCTCGGCGCTCCTCCCGCCGGTTCTCTCCAGTGGGCACCTCCTACTATGGGTCGAGTTGGGGGGGGGGCTGCTCAGCCTGGAGGAGCGGCCCTTGGACGGACGCCTGGGACCCATGTTGTCCAGGGGGATTGTTTTCCCTCCCGGGTGCACTCGTTCTCACTCGCGTCTCCTCCTTGGCTTCTGCGAGCTAATCAGGGAGAAGGAGGGGGAGGTGGGGGATGCTGCTTGCCTTCCCCGTTATCTGCAGCAATCCACGGTGACTAATGCTCCCAGTTGGTAAAAAGGCAGTGTAATCAAAACACTTTTTTTTTAGTCCTTAAAGTTAGTCATTCTCCCA
This sequence comes from Spilogale gracilis, assembly GCA_004023965.1. Lineage (NCBI taxonomy): Eukaryota > Metazoa > Chordata > Mammalia > Carnivora > Mephitidae > Spilogale > Spilogale gracilis. Next base: position 67,044 of record PITA01010692.1, on the reverse strand, counting down.
GAGTGGAGGAAAAAAAAGCCCACAGCCGGCACCATGAAATGCAAGCTGAGAGGCTCACACTGCGGGTGGAGCCACAGCACTGGCCACGGGAGCTCCCTGCGGGTCTGAGGCTCAGGCCTCCTTCCTCCCCGCCCTCGGCCAGCCTTCCTGCACACCCTCCTTTGTCCTTGCTTTCCTCGACATCTGGGCAGCCGGATCCCTGAAGGGCTCCCACGCCAGGGCGGGAGTCTGCCCCGTCCTCGCACCCTCCCAACTGCTGCCACCTGCTGGCCCTGAGCTTGCCAAGTGCGAGGAGGCATAGCGAGGCTCCCAGGACGAGGCGGAGCCGGGGTCCCTTTAGGTGCTGGGTCTCCTGAGGGCCGCCCTCCAGGGTCCGTGCTTCTGTCCCTGGCTGTCTGCTGCTCCTTTCCCCTTGGCCTTGACAGAACTGTAGGTCGTCTAGAGAAGTAAGAACTTCAGGAGGCAGCAGCACGACGGGCTGTACCACAGTGGCTAAAAGCGGCCGGCTCAGGGCCAGGTGGCCCAGGTGGGAACCCAGCTCCCCTACTCACCGCCTGTGCCCTGTGCTGCTCACAACAGTAGGGCCGACTTCGCAGCCTCTCTGGAGGACTGTGGGTGCTCAGTTACTAATGTGTGATGAAAATAATAACAACGGGGGGCGCCTGGGTGGCTCAGTGGGTTAAGCCACTGCCTCCGGCTCAGGTCATGATCCTGGAGTCCCGGGATCGAGTCCCGCATCCGGCTCCCTGCTCAGGGGGGAGTCTGCTTCTCCCTCTGACCCTCCCGTCTCATGCTCTCTCTCTGTCTCTCTTCCTCGCTCTCTCAAATAAGTGAATACATAAATAAATAAACAAACCTATGACTAAATAATAAAGTAGAATGTACCTCCTTAGTCATCCAAGACAGGCATTAGTAATCAATCACAGAACTTCCCCACCAATGGCAGGTTCCCTAGAATCCTCAGTATGGTACCCCAGGCAGTCAGGAATAAGCTATTCGAGATGGCAAGTGGGAGGGCACCCATTTGCCACCCCAGATCTAACCCAGACTCTTTATGTTGCAGTAAAAAAGTATGAGACCCCAAGGAGGGCAGAGACTCCTTCAAGCTCCTCGGAGACAGAGCCAGGGTCCAGACAGCCGGCTCTTCCCGGCCCTGGCTGCTTAGCCAGCCCCGCCTCTAGCGCACCACTCTCCCCTGGCATCTGAGCCCTTGATGTGTGCCTCCCGCCGCCGCTGGAAACTTTCTTCTCCCACCTTTGCTCCTCCCCCATGCCCGTGGCTGCTCAGGGACCTCTCTTGCTCTGGGGCACCCTGCTGAGCAGGCGCAGAGCAGAGGGACGGGCAGTGAAACCATATAGAAGCCCGAGGGTCTCGGTCTGGATTCATGCTGCGGAGCGCCCCGGGGCACAAAGACGTCCAGGGCTGTGAGGGAACTCGGCCCATCAGTCTGGCCCCCTAGCCGTCCATCAGTCTGGCCCCCTAGCCGTCCATTCAGTCTCAGCCGATGCGCTGGTGAGGAAGTCCCTAAGGGCCCAGCTCCAGCTCTGGAAGCCCTGCTCCCAGCTACTTAGAGGACGGCCTACTGAAAGAATCGGAGGGTTAGCCCTAGACCTCTGTGTGGGGGGCATATGGGACAAGCCCAGAGAGCAGGGGCCATGGGAGCGTAGAGGTGAGGGTGTGGCGGGCGAGCTGGGTGTTCGGCTCTTTTCCCGCTGCTACAGGACGTGGTCTCCCAAGCAGATCTCGCCACCTAACACTCTTTGAACCTCAGGCTCAGACTCTGGGGGAGGAAGCAGTATTCGCCAGGCCGGCCTCCACGCTGTCTGAAGCTCCCCTCACTCAGCGTCCACGGACAAGCTGATCTGCTCTTTTCCAGCCCCCCAATCCCCACTGGAAGGGGCAGGGCCACTCTGACCTGCATGGCTCCAGCCAACCATTGGTTCCCAGGAAGAAGATGGAGCTCCCAACCCTGAGTCTGGAGACCCTGCGGCTGAGTTCTCTGTGACAGCAGGAGGGGTTTATGCTTCCTCGTGTTCTGCTCCCCAGGGATCAATGCAACATGGCAGGTCATGCTCATGGAGGGAAGCTTGGGGGTCCACAGGACAGCAGGGGGCCCGGCCGTGCATCCTCAGCCACAGCTCAGGCTGAGCAAATGAGCCACAGGGAGGGAGTCCAAGCAGGCACTTTCCAGACAGACTCCTAGAAGGCCAACATTCTTTCCAGGCCCCTCAGCGGTCCTGCTGGCCACATTAAAGAGCCAGGGTTGGAGGTGAGCGGCAGGCCCTACTTGGGCCTCAGGCTGAATCCTTCCCTCTCCCCTCCCCCGCTCCCACCCCGCCCCGAGATGTCACCAACTCCTCAGAGCTGCTCACTTCTCTCAGCTTGCTTTTCTGTTCAGGCCCCATCCCACAAACCTCCCGTTTTCCTACTTCCTGAGGACCTCTTTCGTCGACAAGACAGTCAACTTAAACCTCAAAGTGTTGGCAATTTTGGCGATAGTGTCCATCCCCTCATCTGCTAGACAAGGGGGCCAAGGCCCAGAGAGGGGATGTGACTTCCTGAGGTCAGTCCCAGTGTCAAGGATGGGACCAGAGCCCCGGACTCCTCCAGACTCTTAATCCAGAACTCATCCTTCTTGTCCCATGGGACGCGTCGGCTACCCCCAGCCCTGAAACAGACTTCCCCTGGGCTGTGCTGGTTGCCTAGGCTGATACTTTCGGAAATTCTTTATCACTTTGGGGCAATAACTAAGGGACACAGAGCACGGGGAAAGGAAGAAGCAGGTGGGACAGCCACCCACAGGTGTTAAGATGCCAGGATGCTCATCAACCACAGCACCCCTCATCCATCCACCCCACCTTGTACAAAGCAGCAGGACTGCCCCTTCCTTTGTCTCCTCTCTGTCCGGGCTACCTTTTGGTGACTTCTCCTCCTCTTTATTCAATCTGCTCTAGTGTTCACGTTGGCTTGTTTCCTGAGACATAACATGCTGATAAAGCTGATCCCCCGTGAAATGCTCTTGCCCCCCCCCCACTGGAAAACGCCATTGAGTCAAACTCTAGACTCTCAACAATGGAAACAAAACACAAAGGACAGACCACCTCCTGTGGACGATCCTCTGAGCACCCCTGCTCCTCCTGACCAAGCTGTCCACTCTCCCCTGGCTCAAAACAAGTACTGCACATCTTCTGTTCAGTGGCTTAACTTGAGATCCATTTGAAGGAGGAGAGCCCCCAGAGAATTCTGGGACCCACTGCCTGCTTTTCTCTTCCAAGGTAAGGAGGTTCTTGGGGGTGAGAAGGCCAACGTGGCTCAAGACCCCAGGTAGCTTACAGGGGACTAAGGCCCTGAATTCTGACTTTGGCAGACCCAGAGTGAGCTGCTTGCCTGGAACTCAGCCCCCTTCTCAGCTGGGACTCTCTCCAGCACATCTCAGATTAACCTGGCTAGCCAGAGCTGCCTTCAGGACTTGGCTTAGGCTTCTCCCAGAAGCCATCACTAAGACACATGTGCAGCTTTCAGGAGTCGCTTATTGGCAGCCCCAGTGGTGCCCTTCCCCATCATACGCCATTACTTAGTCGCCAGTTCTCTCTCCCTCTAGGTGAGCAGCTCTGGGAGAGAATGAGGGCAAGATCCATACTTCTTTTTCAAGGTTGTAGCCTTGAGGTTAGCACAGCGCCTGGCACATTGTAGGAACTCAGCAAATGTTTGTCAAAGGACTGAGTAAAAACCATGGGACCATTCACATCCTGTGGGTTCTGAAGTAAAGAGGGCAGAGGGAAGGACTGGGAGGCTCGGAGCAACACTTGCTCTTTGTTCTCTTTGCATTGCCAGCCCGCAAAGCGCGTCGTCGTTTGTATTCAGAGACGGGGGCCCCGTTAAAGCAGGGCCAGACGCCTCTGTGTCTTTGCTCATAACAGGTAAGCCATGTATAGGGTTCACAATTTAACAGATACAAGGACCACACGGTGAACGTCAGTCCCGCGCGTGGCTCCCCCTCCCCGCTCCCCTTTCTCCCATCCCCCCCCCCCCCCCCCCCCCCCCCCCCCCCCCCCCCCCCCCCCCCCCCCCCCCCCCCCCCCCCCCCCCCCCGCAAGGACTGCTGCCGTCTCCGGATTAGAAACCTCCTCACAGACAGAAAAACTGAGGCCGTAACAAGGTTACGAGGCACGTGTAGCAGCGCAGGAGAATTTTCAAGTCAGTGCCTCGGGCAGAAAACGCAGCCGGCGTCGCGCACCGCGCCTCGGCCGGCTGAGCCCCGAGCCCCCGAGGCGGCGCACGAGGCCCCGGGCCCGGCAGCTGCGGACACGCCCGCCGGAGGGCGAAGGCCCCGCCCAACCCCGGCCAACCCCGCCTCTTCCGGGCTCAGGGGCCGGCGCCACGTCACTTCCTGGAGACTGGCTGAATCCGGAAGTGATCCCTGAGGACGCAGTTGCGGCCGAGGACCCCGGCGGCCGGGCGCGGTTCGGGACCATGAGCTGGTGAGTGAGGCCCGGGCGGCAGAGCCGCTGGAGACCCGGACCCGCCGTGCGCCTTGCCCGCGCCCACCTGAGTCCCGTCGCCCGCGCTGCCCGCCCTGCCCACACAGACCGGCCGCCCTTGGTCGTTCGGGGCCCCTTGCTGCGGTGCTTTCCCGGAGCCTCCGTCTCTCCGCAGGACTCACCGGGAGATGGGGCGGGGCAGTTCCCCCGGCCTGGGATTCCCGCGTCCGTTTCCCGGCTCTTTCTGTTACATGGAACCGGTCCCGTCCTCTCCCAGCCGCTCGGAGTGAGGAAGTTTCCTGTTTCCTCCTCTTGTAAATATTCGTCGAGGTGGAGTAAAATGCCTTCCTTCTCCCCTGTGGGCATCTCTCCACGGCTCCCGTGGCCCCAGGGCTGTGCCCTTCACTCTGGCGGTCAGGGCCCAGTTCACTGATCAAAAACCCACTCGCTTTCAGATGACTAGCCTTTGCACCACTTAACAGTCTTCAGAAGACAGAACTTGCTTCTCTTTTGGAAGGGTCCAGAACTGAAAACCCACACCCATACTTACAGTTTTAATCATGTACAGGGCCATTAGCCACTCGCTGCTTTCTCTTGAACATAGATGTAGGTAAGCTGAAGCGTCTGGGAACTAGCAGGCCGTGAGAAGAGACGCTGGGAATCTCAGAGTAGTGGAGTCAGAGCTCCGGAGTTGGAAGATGTTGCTGTATGATGCCCACAGCAGAGGAAGGCTCATAGTAGAGACTTAGTAATATTTATTGGTTGATTTGTTTTGTAAGACTTGGTTGGCCCAAAGGGCCTTATGTTCACGCACGAGGACCTGCATACCCACAGCCCCAAACCTCAGAGAGTCTAGCTATAGTTTGCTTGTATGAATACCCTGAGCCCTAGAGCTGTACAAGATGAATCAAACCTCTTAGAATCCAAGGTCCAGGGCCGCCTGGGTGGCTCAGTCATTAAGCATCTGCCTTCAGCTCAGGTCATGATTCCAGACTCCCAGGATCAAGCCCTCATCAGGCTCCCTGCTCGGTGGGAAGCCTGCTTTCTCCCTCTCTCACTCTGCCTGCTTGTGTTCTTTCTCTGGCTGTGTTTCTCTCTGTCAGATAAATAAATAAAACCTTAAAAAAAAAAAAAAAGAATCCAGGGTCCATTAGCATAGTGAACATGTTTGCCTCTCTGTCCTCATAGTCTAGCCTGTTTCTTTACACGAAGTAAATGTATGATAACTGGTCGTGAATGAATGGAGTTTGTAGAATATCCTTCAGGAAGGCTCTCGCAGGCTCACATTGACCATTAGTGGAAACTGCGCTCTGGCCACAAGCAGCGAATGTCAGCCAGTGTTAAGGACAATTCTCTCATGTAAAATTTAGACCATTTCTCTCCCCTCCTCCCTCCTGCTTCTTAGACAGAGATTGATGGACAAATGTCAAGCAGATGGGTACCAGCACGTGAGGAAGCCCGGAGCAGTGCCCTAGTAAGCCCCGGCGGGAGCTGCTACTTTTCCCTCCACCTTTGCTCCAGGAGGCCGATAGGGGGCTAGAGCCTTAAAAAGCTAACTTTCCCATCTTGTTATAGCCTAGTTAGTGATGAGCAAAGTGCAATCCTTCAGTTCCCTTTCCTAGCGGAATTACTTCCTGAAAGTGTCAGCCTGGGTGCCCGACCTTGTGATGTAGACTTCCTCTTGCCAGCTGCATCGGGAACCTTTGGAATTCCTCTTGCTTAATTTTTCAGGGTAAAAACCAGGAAGTACAAATTGTTTGTATTTCTTAGATTGGCATTTACAGTTTTAAAAATTGATCACAAATCGAGAGAACAGAGCAGAGACTTGATGAGCTGAAGCGTGCTGTTTCCACTTGTCTTGAGGAAGGCTTTCTTTCTGAGAAAGTAATAGCCTATTTCCTAAGGCCTGCCAGGTTGCAGAGAACTGAAGTCGACAACCGACAGTTCAGCAGAAGCTGAGATTTTTTATCCTGCGGACTTACTTTACTAGTCTGTGTGCAGCTTGGCACGTCCTTGGACCAAGGGTCAGAACCAAAAAGGAATCTTGGCTTTGAGGGACAAAGCCAAGATTCCTTTTTCTTCCTCTTTAGAGGGCCTCTCCGTCATCTCTTACGTGGACCCTGACCCTGTCTCCCTGAGAGGGGAACAGCACCAACGCCTGGGCACACAATCACACTCAGTTCGTGACTCAATGGCTGGCAGAGGGAGCGGGGCTGGGTCCTTCTGATTCACTCCTGGAGCGGTTTTCCTGCTCCCAGAATGAATCCATCCATTCATCCAAGACTGGAATTCTCAGTGGGGGAAGAGACTCGAGTGACGTAGGGCCATCATAGGAGGCTGATGCCCAAGGTCAAGTTCACCAAGCACACGGGGTATGCCAGCCATCGTTGAATAAGGCCTAGGGGCGTGCAGCCCATGGTCCCCAGAGGGTAGCCATTGTTCTGCACTAGGCCGGGCTTTCAAAATGTCACAGTGAGAAATGTCCAGTGTTGATGCCCTGTGCACACTGTGGACTTTGCATGAAGAGTGAGAGATCTTTGTTCCCTGCTTCCTCTGTGCATGCAGCCCTCCCACCCCCTGTTTGTGTAGTGGGCACCTGCTGCCTTCCTGGGCCACTTCCGCACCCTTCATCCACCGGCCAGCCACGTGTCTTCTCGCCAGGTGGTCCAGTGGCGTGCGCCGCCCGGAAGAAGGTGTTTGATGTTCCCCCCTCAGGCCACTGAGCCACCATTTGGGCCTAAGTCACCCACTTCCCTCTCCCCCTGCTGGTCTTCCCCTTCTCTCTTCTTGTGTCTCTGTCTGTATTATTGTATGGAGGGAGAGTTCAGTAGAATTAAGAATATAATCTGCGTGATCAGTCTGGCTTAGCTGTCTCCAGGAACTTGGCCTTCCCAGGAACCACACACCTTGGTGCTCTTGGGCTTAAGTGACAAAAAGGAGGCCTGCAGGACATCTTCTTCTGTTAGGGGTCCGGAAGTTTGACTCAGACGAAGGAAATTAGGGTCCGTGCAGAGAAACATGGCTGGGAGTTAGAGGGGTGAGTTCGGATTCCGGTTCCGTCCTCCACGGCATGGCCTGGGCGGCATTCTACCTTGCCTCCACCGCCCACCCCCCGCCGTGACACGCGGTAGGTAACCCCGGCTGACGTTGTGCCACCCAAGCTTTTTGTGAAAAAAATGGAGACTGTGATCGTTCCTGACTCTTCGGAGCTCTTCTGCCTCTCTCTGCTCCTTAAACATCGGTACTCCTTGGAAGCCATCCACCCCCTGCCGCCACGTTCTCACCCTCTATGCGCCTTCCCATCATCTTTGGGATAAAGGCCTGACTCTGGGCCTTGCTGTCCATCTTTGCTCCGGCGTCTAAGCTTTTGCTGGCCTCCGGGGCCTCCGCCCCTCTGCTCCCCCTCTTCCTCCGCCTGAAGTGCCCTTCACTCCCCCCTCCCCTTCCCAGCTGACGCACACTCATCCTTCCAGATCAGAGCAGGCCTCCCCGCTTCTGAGGGTCCTCCCTGAACAGCCCCCCACACCCTGCCAGGCTGTTTTGGGTGCCCCTCCTCTGACCAGCATCAGCATCCATACTTGAATTGGTTTACTTGTCAGTGACCCCACTAGTCTGCGCGTGATCGAGAAAGGGACCGTGTCTTGGTCGTCGCTGTGGTCCTAGTGGTGTCCCCAGCGATCAGTACATGTTTATTGCGTGTATGAGTGAGCACGGTTTTTCCATTTCCTGGCTTGCCTTAGGTCAGGAAAACTTTTCAGATAAAAATGTGCGGAAGCTGTAAGCCACTTCCTGAAATGAAGAGTGCCTGAGAAAGCTGTCGTTCAACTCATGAGGGAAGAAGTGGCTTCAGAGCCTCTCAGAGACCGGTTGTTCTCTCCGCCCCTCTCTCCCGCATCCCCAAACCGTCATCCTCCGTGCTTGTCCGGAACGCCTGCAGCACTCCCGCATCCCGCCAGGGACCACGAACGAAACGTGCTCCTCTTCCTCACTGCACGAGGGCAGGACCTGGCACCGTCCTCACCTCTGTGTGTGTCTGCTGTTCGCATGTAGTAGGTCCCTAATCGGTGAGCGGCAGGTGAAGCGAGTGAAATGTAAAGGCAGGAAGGTAAACTGCGGGGCACGGGACGGCCCGTCCTGTTTCACACATGCCCTCGGTGGCGTCTCTTCTCTCTCTCGTGTGACCCTCACCATCGTACGTTTGTACAGGGCTTTTCACCTTGCAGATTACTTTCCCCTCCGTTACCTGATTTCATGCTCGCAAGTACCCTGGCAAGTATGGAGTGCGGGCCTTCTTACCTCACTGTGACAGCTTCTTAGCGGTCACCCGTGGAGCCCCTGGCAGAGCCAGGACGAGAAGTCTGCATCTCCTGTGTATGCTCTATGCTCGAACAGAAGCGTTAGAAAGATGGCAGACCAGGGCCGCCTGGCCGGCTCGGTGGGAAGAGCGCGTGACTCTTGATCTCGGGGTCCTGAGTTCAAGCCCCTAAGTTGGGCATAGAGATTACTTAAAAAAAAGAAATTTCCAAGCTAGTCGGCCCCAAGGGAAGGTTCTCGGCTTTGCCAGCACGTGTGAACACTCCCAGAGTGGCAGTGAATTACGAGAAGCTGCCCGTTTTCACACTTGAACGGGGTACAGGGCATCCCGTGCTGTGCGCGCGTGTGGGCGTCCTGGACCATCTCCGCCTCTTCCTCTGCAGCCTCTCTGCCTCAGGCAGCCTTCCCACTCACTTCTTTGGATAGGCCAGGCCCTCCCCTAAGCTTTTCCCCTCTTCTGTGGAAGAGCACCGTGGTGCCGGAAGGCGGCCCCTTTGAGGAGCTGTGTGATTCTGGGGTCGACGTTGCTTCGGGCCCCGGTGTAGGACGTCTCACTCTTGTGTCAGCTGTTTGCAGTGAGAGGGGAAGGGGCTTTTTCCACGTTTGGAAAGAGCCAAGGATCCTGAATCCCACAGCGTCTTCATCAGGTCTTTTCTGTTGTGTCACACTCCTCACGTCGGTGTGTCAGGGCGGCGGCAGGGTTGGCAGTTCACCTCTGAGGTGCGTCCCCGAAGCCGTTGTGTCGGCGGCTCCGCATTCGGTAGGGCCGCTGGGACGCGGTGCACACAGAGGGTGCTCCACAGCTGTTTGCCGATCTCCTGCCCAGGGGCCTGTGCTGCATGTCAGGGTCGCTGAGAAGGCCGTGGCAACCGATGCCTGGCTTCAGCCAGCATCTGGAAAGCGCCAGACATCGTAGGAGTGACAGCCGATCACTAATAGATGTGGCGTCGTCAAGAAAAACTTCAACCAGGGGACGTGGTTTTAGCTGAACCTCGACCGGCGAGTATGCGGCGTCGCGGTGAGCACTGCGAGAGGAGTCCAGGTAGAGGGACGGAAAGGCGTGTGGAGACAGAGTGCATCAGGAGTACTCCGCGGGGTCAGTCAGGGGACCGGGTCGGGTTTAGTGCGTGGGGCTAGGAGAGGAGAGGCCGCGTTGATGACCACGGGCACCAGAGTCGGGGCCACCGGGTGGTGCTTGCAGGGTTTCCCCGAGGAGCCGAAACTGAGCTTTGGCTTTTGAAACGGTTTGGGCACAGAAGTGACACAGGGAAATTGGCGGTCTCTCCGGATTACTCGGTGGGACTCTCTGTACGGGAGCCCAGAGAAGAGGAAGCATGCAGCCAGGGGCAGGGGGCGAACCTGAACAGTGGCCTCCCAAATTTTTTGACCTCCACTTCCAGTCAGAAATAGCTTTGATATCGCAGCACACCTACGTTTATACTTCAGATACACATGTGAGGCGGTCCAGTTCATATTTTTTGTTGTTGTTTTTAAGATTTTTAAGATTTTATTTGACAGAGAGAGATCACACGTAGGCAGAGAGAGAGGAGGAAGCAGGCTCCCTGCCGAGCAGAGAGCCTGATGTGGGCCTCAATCGCAGGACGCTGAGATCATGACCTGAGCCGAAGGCAGAGGCTTAACCCACTGAGCCACCCAGGCACCCCTCTAGTTCATGTTTAAAAGAATGGTGTACTTCCGTTGATCTCAAGACTAATTTCGTTAGGTTTACAGCGGGAAATATGTAGCTGCCTACATGATGGATGCGGGGCCCTGGTTAGAAAAACTGATCTGGGAGCTCACTACAGGGATTCAGACTACAAGCTGTGACCCCAGCCAGCTGAAGACAGTGTTGCTGGTTTATCTGGTGGTTTTTCATGGGTCATAATAAGAAACGTAGACAGGGCAACTCTAAAGAACCCCAGCCACATTAATCCAGAGATGGAAAAACTGTCAGTTACTTTACGGACAAGAGAACCCGAGCGGACAAAAGCCTACACCAAGACGCTGGGTTATTAGTAACCCAGGCAAAGCCAATTAAACCAGCAGCGAGGTGCCATCTCACACAGCCATCCGACTGACAACAACTTTGAAGTCTGGCAGCGCCGAGGATCTAAGGACAAGGAGCAGTGGGAGCGCGCCCACTGGCGTCCCCGGTGCAGGGTGGCGTGGAGAGGGGTGGTGTGGATTGATACGGCCACCTTGGAGATTCCTACGGTGGGAGCCGTCGCACCCCCTCGCCCAGAGAAACTCCCGCAGGGGAGCGGAGTCGCTTCACGGGCTGTCCGGATGGATGTCCAGCCTCCCCTATGTGGTATCGTCGCATAACGAGACGGGCAGTGTGTTGCAATGATGATGTAGAGCTACGTCTATGGACGTGGCCAGATCTCAGCCTGCGTGATGCTGGACGTGCTCGTTTCAAGGTGACGCGTGCAATATGGAGCCACGTCCCTGCAGGTCACTACTACTGTGTTGTGCTTACGGATTTTTTTTTTTTAAAGATTTTATTTATTTATTTATTTGACAGAGAGAAACACAGCCAGAGAGGGAACACAAGCAGGGGGAGTGAGAGAGGGAGAAGCAGGCTTCCCGCCGAGCAGGGAGCCCGATGTGGGACTCGATCCTGGGTCTCTGGGATCATGACCTGAGCCGAAGGCAGTCGCTCAACCAACTGAGCCACCCAGGCGCCCCATGCTTACGGATTTGAAGGTCTGTAGTGAAAGTGAAGAAACATATGCAGTGGAAGAATGATACCTCCTAAATACCTCAGTGCAGGGTGAGGAGGAGCGAGGGGCAGACGGAACCGGGCAGCAGCCCCTGGGGCTCGGAGGCTCAGCCGCAGTGCCCGAGGGGCTGTGTTGCTTAAAGAGTGAGGTCGGAGGCAAGTGCGGCTTCGTGTTAGGGCGTGAGGGTGCTGGGTGAGCGCCCCTGAGTGCTTGCAGGAATTGATAGTCGCCCCTCTTCACCCCCGTCGTGCCTGGCCCTGCCGGCATCAGGGCCCGCGCTGCGTCCTGCGGCCAGGAGCCGAGGGGGACCGGGAGGCAGGCCTGGAAGCGACTCTCCCCCAGCCCTCCTCCTCCCTGCCCTGCTTTCAGGCCTTTGGCAGAGACGGAAAAGGTGGAGAGAAAGCTCTTTGTGTGATTCCTGGCTGCTTGGGGACAGAGGTGGAAGCGGGAATGGAGACAGTGCCCGAGAAGCAGGACGGCCGCCCGGGGCCTCAGCGGCTGTCGGCGTTGCAGCCAGGGCTCCCCTCAGAGTGGGAAGCAGGCCCTGCAGGCTTCTCTCTGGCTTGTTGAGTAAGCGGGATAAGCCTTTCACCTCCCGGTGCCTTCGGTTTTCCTTTTATAAAATGGGAAACCCATTTTCTAGGAGCTACAGAGCCGACAGCCAGACTGCCTCCCCGAGTTGCCTGCCTTCCTCTCGCTTCTTGACCTTCGGATGCGCCATGAGCCTCCACACGTTCGTGGCAAATCCTTTCACTGCTCGGGAGGAGGCAGATGGACCCACGGGCAGCGATGTGCTCTCCTGCGGGACTGCGCTTGCCCCCAGACAGGACGGGTCGCTCCCGGTCCCCTCCCCACACCGCCTGCGAGCCCTCCTCGGTCCTCAGCTTGTCATCATCGAAATACCACGCCCACTGTCCTTCCTGCCGATCCGCACGGGCTGCTGACTCCACGTCGGGAGCTGTTTAGGAACTGAACCCATTTGGCCCTCCTAGCGACCCTCCATGGCACGTGTATCGCTGTCCGAGTCTGCAGGCAAGGAAACTGAGAGACAGGAGAGTTAGGGAACTTGTCCAAAGCCTCGCCCTTGGCCGTTGGCAGACCGAGGGCTGCAGCCTAGCCAGCCGGCTCCGGAGTCTGCCCCCTGCTCGGCACCCCGTGCTAGTGAGGGGTGCAGGGGAGGCCCACTGGAAATGAAGTGTTGTCTCTGAAGCACCTAGCCAGCCAGCACTAGGAGATGCTCAGTAGACGGTCACTTGAATTGGAGGGTTTCTAAGATCTCACATTCTGCTGAGATCTCCCTGAACATTCTGTGATTCACTCGGTCTCAGCTGCTCAGAGGTCAGCCTGGGGAACAGTGGGGAAGGAGGGATCACAGCTGAGCTGGGGGATTGTTCCAGCGCGGATGACAAGTCAGCCAAGTCACAGAGTCATGCCCTTTATTTTTAAACACACACATACCTCCTTGGACCGGTGGCAAGTCTGGGTAGTAGCGTGTGCGCCCTGGTTTTAGATCTGGCTAACTAGGGGGAAGGACTGATGGGGCCAGGGGTGGCTGTGAAGAGGCTGTGGTCAGAGGCGCTGGAAATGGCCATCTTACAGCTCGGTCCGTGTCCTCTTCTGATGAGGTCTCTCCTGCCCTTGCTCGGGCTGAACTTTCCGTGGCCTGGTGGCGCTGTGGCCAGCTGGCCCCACCGAGAGGATGCCCTCCAGCACGCAGCTGCTCTGCGGGCGCCAGCTGTCGCTCCCTAAGCCCTGCCCTGGCCCCAGCCCTCTGTTTCCCCTCCGAGCGTCGAGGTGGCCGGAGCCTTGGTGGGACCTCAGACCAGAGAAGGCAGCGACCCAAAGATCGGGTAACAGAAGGACGGGGGAAGGAGGGGCTTGTCCTTCCAGGCTGCAGAAGCTGCTGCCTTTCGCCCACCTTCCTGCTCTTGCCGAGGCAGTGACTCAGGCCCGGACCACTCTCTGGGGAGCCAGGGTTTCAGCCACTACCAACTGCTGCCCACTCTCTGCTCAGCCCTCCCTTCATTCTCACCTCCCTCACCTCTCCCTCCCCCCAAAACTGCGATCCCTCAGAGATGTGCAGTGGGATAGACTGAATCATTCAGGGTTCTTTCCACCCCCGAGCCAGGCCTAGGCTCATTCACATTCAGTAGGAACCATTTCCAGAGGCCAAGGTGAAGACCAGGGAGGAACGTGTAGGTTTCAGCTTCTTTCCACTCTTGTGTCATGGAGGGAGAGGACTCTTCAGAGAAGACGGGGCTCAAAGGATCTGCTGGGGTGACCAGGGGATCCCCACCCAACTGCCATCTGGGCCTGCCTCTCGTCTCTGCCTCTGCAGTGGAGGGGGTGGGGAAACAAAAGATTGAGAAACCCAGCGAATCGAAAATGCAAAAGAGCTGTTTTTGTAAATAGACATTACACAAGAGCAGGAATTTTTTTGGAAAGGTTTTACTGAGACAGACAGAATTTAGCCAACTGGCATCATGCTGCTAATAGAGATATTTACTGTTCGAAAAAGTATATTTGTAGCTTTGGAGAACATCCTGTTGACTTTTCTTTATTGTGAAAGTGAATCCCCCCCTTCCCCTCTGTACACATAGAACTTGTTTTCTTTTTTGAGGTGGAGCACGTTGAGGGCTGGAGAAGGGTAGGCCCGGGAGAATTGTTTCTCTGTTTTGTTGCTGAGACCAAAATATCCCTTCCCCTGCCCTCTGGTATTCATATTTACGGACTGGCAAGTAGAACTAACCAAGGAATCCTCGTCCGGGAGAGCTGCGAGCCCTCTGACTTCTTCCAGAGCAGAGAGCTTCTGTGGGCGCAGGCCCTGTCTTCCCTCCGGACCCCTGCCTCCTCACCCGAAGCCAAGGGAAGAACCCCGGGGAAGGTGTGGGAGGGGGCGGACCAAGGTCCTGAGGCCCAGTGAGCCTCTCCGGGTCCCGGAGGACTGCCAGCCTCGCCCCCCACACCCACGGGGCCGGGGCGGCCCTGCTCTCGGAGAGCCCACGCTGCTGATGCCCTGGCCAAGGGCGCCTTCCAGAGCAGCTGTTTCTCCCCAGGAAGTGCCTGCGCTCCCAGCAGGGTTCTAGAACCACAGGGAGGAGACCAGGGAGGCAGTGAGAAGAAGACACAGCAGAGCTGCTTGAAGCGCAGTCCTTCTGCTCGGTCTCCCGGCTCGGCCCCCTTTCCCTGCCGGGCTGGCAGAGAAGCTGTCTTCCCTTGGGGTACCTGCCCCACTTTTCAGGCTCTTTCTCCGGCGCTGGGGAGCACGTCTGCCGTGTGGTGGGCCCTGGAATAAACCCAGGAGACCGTCTCCTGTCATCGTTCCTCTTAAGCTCTTTAAATTACTAGTTTTGGGGGCACCGGGGTGGCTCAGTCGGTTAAGTGACAGACTCTTGATTTTGGCTCAGGTCGTGATCTCAGGGTCAGGAGATGGGGCCCCGAGGTGGGCTCCGTGCTCGGCGGGAAGTCAGCTGGAGACTGTCCCCCTGCCCCTCTGCCCCTCTGCCCTGCTCACGGGCGCGCGCGCTCTCTCTCAAATAAATAAACAAATCTTTGACAATAAAATAAGGTAGTTTTCCCTCAGCGTGCACTCTGAGACCATGTCCAGCCAGGCTGCACGGCCAGTGCGGAGGGGCAGCTGTTGAACCCCTTTTGAGCTTTGGTTTCATCAGATAAGGGCCGGGAAGCCAGGACACAATCCTACCTTTCTTTGTTGCTTATGAAGCCTTACCTGAGAGTCACTTTTTTCAGGAACCTTAAATGGGAGTATGGTGTTATATAGGGCCCTTGGGGTGACGCACTGATTTACTCCTTTATCTAGCCACTTACCCAGTGCTCACTGTGGACTGTGAGCCCCCCAAAATGATGGGCCGAGTCAGTCTTGTTCACCCCGATGCTAGCAGAACCTAGAAAGGAGGCCCGCAGTAAGTGTTTCCTGAATATTCATTCATTGAAGGGCTGAAAGCAGCACAGCACCCGGGGCGAGACTTACAGGAGCTGGGAAGACGCGCCGTGCGCCGCCTGTGTGCCGGGGGCTCTCGTGTCAGAATCGGAAGGCAAGCTTTATGCACAGCCCGGCTGCTCAGCCTGACCCTTGCCCGGCAGATTGTGACAGTGAGTCACAGCACTGGGTGTCAGAGAGCAGGCTGACCATCTAAATGCCTGCGGAAGAAGGCTCTGTGATAGAACCCCAGAATCCAATCTTTGTATCTTTTACAAAACTAGGAACAAAAAGATATTTCCCGGGGCACCTGGGTGGCTCAGCCAGCTAAGCGTCTGCCCCGTAGTTCTGGGATCAAGCCCTGCATCGGGCTCCTTGCCCAGCGGGGAGCCTGCTTCTCCCTCTCCCTCTGCCTCTTCCCCCAACTTGTGCTCTGTCTCTCGCTCTCAAATAAATAAAATCCTTAAAAAAAGAAAGAGAAGGAGGGAGGGAGGGAGGAAAGAAAGAAAGGAAACCAAAAAGATATTTCTTTACTAAGTGGAAGCTTTCTGGCTGAAACTAGTAGCCTTTTTCATATTTAATAGTGAGAGATCATCCATGAAGCATTCTTAGTACTAAGTCACAAACGTTTTTCTGTAACTTCTGGCCGGTGCTGTAACACAAGACAGGAAGTGGATACAGAATATTGGGAAAGAAAGGGGGAAGTTTTGTCATTATTTTCAAGTGATATGACTGTCTGTTTGGAAAATCTATTTCTTTTTTTTTTCCTCGCTGGATTTCTCGGGCTATAGAGATTAGGTATGTAGGTGTGATTGGCTCGTTTCAGGGCAAATATTCAATCCCCAGTAGCTTTCCTGTGTGCCAGGACAATAAAATGAAGAGGCAGATGCCATTTGAGTATGGCCAGGTGGAGCTGGGTCCGTGTGTAGGGCTAAGACTTTCACACGTGGTGTTACTTTGGGATCTTGATATTCAACAGAATAAAAGGACAGGACCTATATGAAAAACTCATAAGACTAAAGCGGATAATAAAAAGACTTGAGTGAATGGAAAGAAATATTATGACCCTGAATGAGCAAACCTAATATCTGTAAAAATGTAGGACCTTCAAACGTCAATCTATAAATGTGATGCCTTTTCAGAAATAAGTATCTTGGCTTGGAGGAGGTGAGGTACACAGCATATGGCTTTGAAGTTTATCTGAAATATTAAGGCAAAATAGCCAGTTACCTGAGATAAAATGTAGTGAGCAAGGATCTCCGGGTAGATATTAAGAACTGTTATATACCTAGATAATGAAGTCTGTGTTATTGGCAAAAGAGTAGACAGGTCTATGGGATGGAAGAGAAGTATTTCACTAATGAAATGATTTCTCAAAGATAATTTATTTTTTAAATTATGTTAAAACAATTGGCTAACCTAACCATGCACTCAAGCTCTAAATGGAGTGATGATTTAAGTATAAAAAATAAACCACTAAAATTCATATGGAAGCGCAAGGGACACAGCTAGCCCAAACAACCTTGGCAGAGTTGGAGGGCTCAGTACTTCTCAATCTCAAAACTTACAACAGAGGGCCAGTATTAGCGCATTGTGGTTCTCGCATAAAGATAGACATGTAGATCGGTGGAACTGAATCGAGAGTCCAGAAATAAAGCCTTACATTTACAATCAGCTGATTTTTCCATATAAGCTTGCCAGGACAGTTCACCAGGGGAGGGGTGGTCTTTTCGGCAGCGCCAGGGTAACTGGGTATCCACCCGTGAAGGAATCAAGTAGGACCCTCACCTCACACCATACACAAAAATTAACTCAAATGGATCAAAGTCGTGACTGCAAAAGCTAAAACTACAAAATCCTAAGAAGAAAAGAGGGATGAGTCTTCATGACCTTGAATTTGGCAAAGAATTCTTACACGTGATACCAAAAAGCACAAACAACAAAAGAAAAAATAGATTAGACTTCTTCAAAACCTCTGTGCTTCAAAGGACACCATTAAAAGAGTGAAAGAAACAATTCACAAATGAGAGAAAATGTCTGCAAATCGTATATCTGATCAGGAATTTGTACCCAGAATAGATCAAGAACTCTTACAACTCAACAATTAGAGAAGGCAGTCCAGTTTTAAAACAGGCAAAGGATTTGAATGGGTATTTCTCCAGAGAAGACATACAAATGACTGAGAAGCACATGAAAAGATGTTCAACATCATTAGTCATTAGAGACGCGTCAGTGAAGCCACGATGCAGTAACCCTCACATGCCCGGCAATGGCTGCAGTAAAAAAGACAGTGACAAGCGTTGGTGAGGATGCGGAGAGACGAGCCCCCGTGCACGGCTGGTGATTGTGAAATGGCACAGGCACTCGGAAGAGCCTCGCAGCTTCTCAGAGGTGTAAGCACAGACTTAGCCCTGTGGCCCACAGTTTCCGTCCCAAGGGTGTGCCCAAGGGCAGTGAATCCGCATGTCCGCACACAGACATGTGCATGAACGGCCACAGCGGCAGCATTCATAGTGGCCAAAAAGTAGAAACAACCCAGTGTCCGTCGCCCGGTGAGTGAATGGGTAGATGGAGAGTGGGCGTCTGCATACAGATGGTATACCCCTGCAATCAGATGTTACTCCGTGATAAAAGAGGAATGACGTCGATGTATGTCACACAGTGGGTGACCCTTGAAAACATTTTGCTGAGTGAAAGAAGCCGGCAAAAAGGGCTGCTTCTTATATCATTCCGTTAATATGAACTGTCCAGACCAGGCAAAGCCACTGACGCAGTAGATTCATGTTTGCCAGAGGGCTGCGGGGAGAGGAGCAGTGAGGGCTGATTGCTAATGTATCCGGGGTTTCTCTTGGGGTGAGGAAAATGTTCTGAACTTAGATTGTGGTGATGGTTATACAACTCCTGAATGTGCTAAAAACAGCCAAACCATACACTGGATGAATGTTATGGAGTCCCGGGATCGAGCCCCGCATCGGATTCCCTGCTCGGCGGGAAGCCTGCTTCTCCCTCTCTCACTCCCCCTGCTTGTGTTCCCTCTCTGGCTCTGTTTCTCTCTGTCAAATAAATAAATAAAATCTTTTTTTAAAAAAATAGCTTCCAAGTAAAGATTACAGATTGAATACATACATCTAATTTCTCTCCCTCACAAATCCCACAAAAAGCACAGGAAAGTGATTTTTTTTTTTTAAGGCACAGATCTACAAATTCAGGGAGAGTAGAGACATCAACCACATTTGGGAATAGGAACGCAGTTCCGTGCAGTAACTAAGTTCCAAGAAAGCCAAATCTAAACTGGCATTTTGGGAAGCCAGGAGCCATCGCAGCTTCATTTTGCAATCCTCAGAAGTTCAGGAATTGTGGCAGTAGGTACTTCTAGAAGTGGGGGAAGCCAAGCTCTCCGATCAGGACTGTTTGAAAGCTGTTTCTGAGTCAGTTTAGAGCCCCGCCATCTCCTCCCCAGCTCCAGTGCCCCTGGGAGACTGTTCCGGCCTCACCCCAGCAAAAGAATGAAGGGGCCCCACCCGTTGGAGAGTATGAGACAGGGAATTCCTATACTAGGCGCACGAAGGTGGATTTACTGTGTGAAAACTATTTAATAAAGTTTAAGCTTCAGGGCCCCTGGCTCACATGGACCTTGTCCAAGGCCCTGGAAGGAATCCTCACTGTGTGTTCGCATGATTCTGTGTTTTTGTAAACATCAAAAATGTATTCATACTGCACTCAGTTAAGAAAACCTCTGCCTTCACTTCCTCCTTTTTCTGCTTTCTACTAACCCTCAAGTCAGGCAGCTTTGGAGCAGCGTAGGCCTTTTTTTGGGATGTGGCTGGAAGATTGAATGGGAAGTATGCCATTTTAGCTGCAATTTGTAGACATTTTTTGAAAAGTCTGATAAAACCGCGAGAAAGTGCAGAATTCCTGAGTTGCAAATATACCAAGCGTACCTCTTTTGGCCCTGTTGAAATGTACTTAAGGGGGCGCCTGGGGGGCTCAGTCATTAGCGTCTGCCTTCGGCTCAGGTCACAATCCCAGAGACCCGGGATCGAGCCCAGCATCGGGCTTTCTGCTCGGCGGGAAGCCTGCTTCTCCCTCTCTCACTCCTCCTGCTTGTGTTCCCTCTCTCGCTGTGTTTCTCTCTGTCAAATAAATGAAATCTTTAAAAATTTTTTTAAATGTACTTAAAACCTAAGGGAACTAATGGCTCAGCATGTAGAACAGTAGAACATGCAACTTGATCTCAAGGTTGTGAGTTCAAGTCCCACGTTGGGCATAGAGCTTCCTTTAAAAAAGAAAAAAGGTGCACCCTAAACTTTCACAGTGTTATGTATATCCATTGTATCTCAGGAAAGCTGGAAAACATTTTTTAAAAAGAAAAAGCTGAAGGAAAAATTGGGTCAAAACCAAAACGACAAAGGTGAGCTATTAAATCAAAAGATATTCTTGAAATCAAAGTACAACAAAACGTTTTCAAATGGTACTAAAGGCTAGTAATTCATTACGAGACAAGATCACTTTTAAATGGAAGTGATGGTTGTTTGATAATCTGGTTAATAAAGAGGAGGAGCAAGTCATTCGAACACACTGATAAAACATTTAAATTTCTTAACGCGAAAGATAACGAAGATGACAGAACTGATGGTGTGCCCTCCTTCAGGGACATCAGTGACAAGCCGGTTACCCCCATTAATCAGAGAGCAGTTAAGATTAGTCATCATACAAGAAAACCTGAAATAGGTCCTGAAATCTTACAGTTCATTTCTGAAATAAACATGAGATTTTCCTAAATTTTACAACAGTCCTAAAATTTGTATTACATTTATGTGTTACTGGTAAGCTGAAAAAAAAGCTTTTCTGAACTGTCAGTAGTAGAAAACAAATTTCAGTCAACAAGACTAGAGGAAAGGCTGAATTACCTTTCTTTTCTCTTGAAGAAAACGATGTTACCCACTCGGTGTCACGTGAAGAGGCAGTCATAGACTACGCAGCCAAAAAATGTAGGGAAATGAATGCAGAGGTGTGTCCGGCAGATGATCAATAAGAATCTTAGGTTATTCTTGATTTTTCTGATCCTCGTGTCATTTGTCGGCTTTTCTAACTTGTGATTTGTTATGTTCTTTTCTCTGTCTAAATAGTCTGTTTCAGGACTGTTTTTATATTTGAGGTTTTAAAACAAATTTTTTAAAGATTTTATTTTTAAGTAATCTCTACACCCAACATGGGGCTTGAACTTACCATCCGAGATCAAGAGTCACGTGCTCCACCGACTGAGCCTGCCAGGCACCCTGCCCTGTTTTTATATTTGTAAATTTGCATTCTTTTTCTTTAAAAGGGCATGCAAAATCATACAAGCTTCAGGCCCACAAAACTCGGCTCCGCTGTCAGCCCAGCTGAGGGCAGGGCTGCCGTCCTGAAGGCAGGAGGGTGGAGTGAAGGAATGCGTGCAGAGCGCCGAGACGGCCTTCCTGCTGTCCCGGGGCCCCTGCCTGACACACACACTTACACACGCCTGTGACCTCCTCGACTCACTGAACTCACAGAGCACTCTCGTGACGGGACAGCAGAAGAATCTTCTCTGCCCTGAGAAGTAGAGACCAGGTACTGATGCCAGGGCCTCCTCCGTGAAACTGCGCCGCCGCTCTGTACAGTAGACCTCATTAGCACACTCGTGGCCTCTAACCAGCTGTTTTGTCTCCTGTCACGCGTGTGAGCAGACACCTGAGAAGTCCCACACCCCAAGGGGAGTGTTGAGTATTTCTGAAAAATGGAGACAGGAGCAGAAGACAGCTTGAGGGGAAACTGAGACTACAGGAAGAAGAAACATTTTCTAAATCTATCACCAAGGTCTTCAGAGAGAGAGGTCATCCATGAAATAAAAACACAGGATACCACAAAAAATAAAAATACATTAAAAAACAAGGACATGCTGAAACTTAAAAGGAGCTCTCAGAAATTAAAAATATGATAGCAGAAGTGGGGGCACTGGCTGTCTCAGTCAGAAGTGCGTGCAACCCTTGATCTCGAGCTCGTGAGTTTGAGCCCCACATTGAGTGTAGACAATACTTATGTAAATGAGTAAGTAAAAAAAAAAATTTTTTTTTAAGATTTTATTTATCTATTTGACAGAGAGAAACACAGCCAGAGAGGGAACACAAGCAGGGGAGTGAGAGAGGGAGAAGCAGGCTTCCCGCCGAGCAGGGAGCCCGATGTGGGACTCGATCCCGGGTCTCTGGGATCATGACCTGAGCTGAAGGCAGTCGCCTAACCAACTGAGCCACCCAGGCGCCCTATGAGTAAGTAAAAATTTAAAAAAGTGTGCAGTATGGGGGCGCCTGGGTGGCTCAGTTGGTTAAGCCACTGCCTTCGGCTCAGGTCATGATCCCGGAATCCCAGGATCGAGTCCACGTTGGGCTCCCAGCTCCGCGGGGAGTCTGCTCCCTCTGACCTTCTCCCCTTTCATGCTTTCTCTCACTCACTCTCTCTCTCTCTCTCAAATAATTGAATAAAATATTAAATTAAAAATGTCATTTACTATTTTAAAGAAAATGTGCAATAGCAGAAATGGAAAACTTGACAAGATAAGGAAATGTTGAAAAATAGAAATTAGAAAAGCAACCAAGGAGGGTCAGTATTAGAATTATAAGAATCTCAAAAATAGGAGGCAGAGAAAATGGGAAGAAACCAACCAAAACCACATTTTTTTAAAATCTCAGAGTGAAAGATTATAAGCTGCCAAACCGAAAGAGTTTGGTACATACCCCAGCACAATAAGCGGAATCAGACCCCCACGGTACATCGTGGTGACATTTCACACCACTGGGGACAGACGTGACCCAATAAGCTTGGGTGAAGAAGTAGGTCACCTGCAAAGGGCAGAAATCAGCATGCTTTTGACTTTACCAGCACAGTAGCGCCGGGAAAGGAGAAGCCTGAGAAACAGTGCCGTCGAGATTCCGAAAGAGGTGAAGTCCAGCCCACCTTCTATACCCAGTCAAACTAACCAAATGGGCTTTGGTCACACAGAGTCTCAAGAAAGTACCTCGCGTGCACTTGAACTCCGCCCAAACGAGGAGTGAACGAACAGAGAAGAAGACACGGATTCCAGGTGTCAGAATTCCTGGGAGAGGCAAGAGGATTCTGGGTGCGGGAGCAGAGGGGGAGAGCCCGGGCCGCCCGCTGTGCACTGGGGGCTAAGCTGCCCAGAGGCCGCCGTGGACACTGCTTCCAGAAGTGAACCCCTGGTACGAATAAATGTATTGACGGCCTATTAAGATAACAGAAATAAGAGTGAGGGATAAATACATAGAAAATTCAGCACGTGAAAGAAAAATGACGGTCTCAAGGAAAGCAAAGACATTCAGTGTTACTAGTTCTGTATTGCTGTGTAACAAATTAACCCCCAACAGTGTCTCAAAACAATGGTACCGGTTTCTGCAGGTCAGGAATTCGGGAGTGGCTTAGCTGGGGGGCTTGGCTCGGAAGGCCGCTGTGTTCTGAAGATTGGCTGAGACGGAAAAATCTGTTGGCTGCTGCCACGTGTAGGAAGGAAAAGAAATCACATTATTCTCCTAATAGTTTACTTAGTATTGATCTAACCAAATCACATGACTGTATCGAGGCGAAGAGGAGACACAGATGTGCCTTTGTGGCATGGGGGCGGTGGAGGCCTGGAAAAGGTTGCTTGGTTTCTGAAACGTTCCCCTTCCAAAACAAAAAGGAGCTAGTGCCTGAAACCTAACAAGAGCCAGCAACAGAAGCGTTTTTATTTAGAGCTGCAAAGGCAGATCCAGTAAAGTGAGTAGGGGCTCAAAGGCACGGGCCGGGGCGAGGAGATGAGGGCGGGGGAGGGGCAGAGCCTTGCGTCTCCCGTCACAGACCTTGCTGTCTGATTAAACTATGCCCACGTAGAACTCTGATGAAAGCAAATTCTGATTAATAAAAAGAAACCAATAAAATAAATTCAGGTGAATTTTTATATGTCGGGGTGGAGAGGGCAGTTCTTTCCCAGTAAGACACCAAAAGAAGACATCGTAAAGGGAAAAGATTCGGTAGATCTGACTTCAGCCTGATCAGAAGCTCCTGGACATTAGACACACATGTAGAGAAGGGAAAGGCACACACCAAGCCAGAAAAAGGTCCTGATAAATAGGCCAAAGGGCTAATGGTAAGATCTCAACCATTTCAATCTTTAGAAAAATATAAACTGTCTCCATCTGGCTCTAGGGCAGCTTGGCAAAGGTATCAAAGTCTTGGACACGTCTCTGTCCTTTGACCCAACAGATCTGACTCTAAGAATTTATCCTATGTGACTAATCTTCAGTGTACACAGAGATTTCACTCTTAAGAGCTTTTTAGAATAGAGGAAAAACTTGAAACGGTTGAAATGACCACCAGTAAGTGATGTGGGGCACAAAAATAAAATGGTGGGGGCGCCTGGGTGGCTCAGTTGTTAAGCGTCGGCCTTCGGCTCAGGTCAGGATCCCAGAGTCCCAGGATCGAGCCCCGCATGGGTCTCCCAGCTCAGCGGGAAGCCTGCTTCTCCCTCTCACTCCCCTGCTTGTGTTTCTTCTCTCCCTGTGTTTCTTCCTATCAAATAAATAACATCTTTTAAAAAAAATAAAATAAAAATAAAATGGTGAATGAAATACTAGATAGCCTTACAAGTTAGCCTGATGGCCACTGCACACTGGCATAGAAAAACCTTTATGATGTGTTTCCTTTGTTCTTTAAAAGTTACAGAAATAGGCATATGCACCCACGTACATGTATGTGCACAGAGATTCAGGGTGTGACTGTTCGTCTGTCTCTGTGCATGCGTGCTCTTTGTGCCCTTCCATGTTTTCCCAGTGTTTGACACTGATCAGGTGTTATTTTTGTAGTCAAGGAAAAAACAAGGGATTTTTTTTTTTTAGTTTATTTGAAAAATATGGAGTTTACAAGGAAGAAAACAGTAATCATACTCACACCACCCCAAATTAACCACTACTAACATTTGGCATCATTGCTTCAGATTTTTTTCTTTCTGCAAACTTTTAAAATATAATTAACACCAAAACATTGGCCTTGGTTATCTTTAGATATGAGACTGTGAGCTGTGTTTTGGGCTTTTTCCTTCTTTTCCTTCCTTTTCTGTCTCTCTCTCACTCTCTCCCCTTCCTCCATTCCCCTTTCTCTCTCTCCTTCCCTCCCTCCCATACTTTCCTACATTTCCCAAGTTTTCTCTGATGATTGTATTTTACTTTTAAAGGGATAAACTTCAATTAACTATAAAAGGTAGACTGTTTTTAAATGCCAAATAAAGTCTTAGACATTTAGAAGAAGGCAAGCAAGGGTTTGGACTTAAGAACAGCTCTGATGCAGCCCGGAGAAGGGAAGGCACCCCATAAGGGAGGGGGCGCCCTGTGTCAGTTGCCCTGGACAGTCCAAGTCTTATACCTGTTGCCCTGATGACATTATTGGTGCCATTTTGCATTCAGTTGACACGGTACATGGAACAAGTCATTTGTGCAGAAGGAGCCCGGGCAGCAAAGCCTCCTTCCCCTCGATAACACTGCTCTTCATTTCTTGTGTTTCCAGTCTTCGAAAAAGCAAGGAGCTCCTTTGAAATTCCATAGTATGTTAAGGTTAGGTAGTTTGATCACATGATATTTCTTAGTTGCTTCAAAGAAATATAACAAATTCATGGGAAAGCGTAGTAAACCATGAGTAGCGAGAAGAGAAGGGCACTGTTTACTCCTGGCTCGGTTGTGAGCCAACAGCATGACCTTGGGCGAGTCACTGTACCTCTCCAGATTGGCTCTCCCGTCTACAAAATGAGAGGGTTGAACGGGAACAATTTCTATGGTAACTTGCAATTCTAAAAATACTGTGATTCCAAATTAAGATTTAGAGAGGCTGTGGCACCACAAGTAATGGCATCCCAGTTCCTAATTTCTTTGTAGCTGGTCTGTAATGCTCGACTCCCACTTACATCAGTTCGAAGACCACTGTGAAAATTCTGGAGAATTCTCATCCGGCTCCCATGGCCCTGCAACCAAGATTCAGTTTAGAATTCAAGTCCTAGATGGGCGGAAGGGACCCTCTAGTCCATCTCCTTTGTTTTAGAGATTAAGGAACTGAGCTCCGGAGAGCTCATGGCTTGTCGAGCTCATGGCTTGTCGGCAGAGCGAGCCGCGGGCGGAGGGCAGGTTTCCCGGTTCCCGGGCCAGAGCTGCTTAGACCGCAACACGCTGCGCGGGCAACAGCGTCAGTCTTTTCTCAATGCCACCAGGACCTCATTTGCACTGTCACCAAAATGGCCCTTGAAGACAGTTGTTCACTGACCAAAACCATTGTGTCAGTCAACACCAATCCCAAATTTTAGGAAGAGTAACCAGGGGCAAGAGGAGGGGACTTCGGAACTCAGCTCCCCTAACCTCTGTTCTTGAGATCGGAAGAAGGGAAAGAGCAGTTCTTTTCTCTCCTTTCCAGTTCCAGAGCTCACCTTTCCCTCTGCTAATTACATAGCCGCTGATGATTTGTTTACAGATGCCACGGGAGTCAGCCAGCCCCCAAAGGGTTAACGCTCCCAAATTACCGGGCTGGGTTAATAAACAGGATGTCCTCCAGAAATTAAATTTAAACCACTGTGACTCAGGCTGGCCCATCCTCTCAACCAGATCGTTGTCTGGGGTTATTATCGGTGGTTTAATTATACCATTGGGTTTAGCAACAGTGTTGGTCAGTTTGGGCCAAGACAAGGCAGGCTTGGGCAGAGGGGCTGCGGAGAGAAGGGGCGGGGGCATGGGTGGGAGCGGGAGGCTTGAACCAGAGCGCTGAAGTGAGTGGAGGCAGAGTGGCATTGTCCCCTCTGTCCCCTGCGCTGGAGGGGGGGGGGTGGCTCTGGGGAGCCTCCAGTTCTCCAGCCGGTGGCACTCGCAATTTAACCCCGTCCTTTCACTGAGTTAGGAAGTAAGTTGCAGGGCCCCCCTCACCTGCCAGAGGGCAGCAAGCTCCTCAGAGGCCCGGGCTGCACTGGCAGCTTGTTTCAGAGCCTGGACCTTGACCTTCCTTCTGCTGGGCCAAGCTGTCGTCCTTTCCCAGGTGGGGACCCTGCGGTACAGAGCTCCCTAGTGAGGTCGGGCAGGCTTGGGCTCAAGTCGGCCTCCTCTCTGAGTTAGCCACAGCTCAGTTTTGTCCATTCCGACCAGAAACCCCCCAGCCTGGGCGCTCCTTAGCGGCCCTACAGCTCGTTGTCCCTCTGCAGCCACAGAAGCCGCTCTGCGGGGCTGCCGTCTGTGCCCCTGGAGAGAGGTAGCGAAGCTCCTAATACAGAGAAGTGCTGCTCATGGTGTTTCTTTAAACGCGTGTTTTCAAGGTTGACAGCTGTCCCAGTGAACCTGTTATTTCTGACTTTGCGGCTCCTCGGGACACACATGTGCACTGTCTGTGAGTCCAGCGGTGCCCCCCCACCCTCACCCCTGCAGTGCAGCTCCGACACCAGACTCTTGGTGGGAGAGATGCTGCGGGGCAGAAGGTGTGCCCGGGACTCCGGCTGACGCTCCAGAGCGCAGCCTGGCTGCCGCCAGCCCTAGACAGCCCTAGACCCACGGGGCATGCGGCACGGGGACCGGGAGCAAGCCACCGCTGTCCTTTGCCTTCCTGGGGGACAGCAGTCTAGACTCCATCAGTGCTTTTCAGCCACATCCTTCCCCATTTCTCCTAAAAGTCCCCTTTGTCTCTTTGTCTCATAGGATTCCTTTCAAGATTGCGCAGCCCAAGAAACAGATTGTCCCCAAAACAGTGAGTAACCCGATTCTTTCATTCTGAGGCTCAGTCTGTCTCACGTGACCTTTGCAGAGAGCCAGAACTTTGACTCAGCACATCGTGGGCCTGGGAGGGCTGCACCCGAGCCCCCTTCTTCCCAGCCGTGTTGCTCTAGAATCTCACTCAGACTGGGACTTGCCGGGGCCTCCTTGCCTGGGGCATTTTCCTTCCACAGATGGCCTGGGCTTGTCCCCATCGTCCTCAGGCAGGTCAAGGGGGTAGGTGATGGATGGGGAGGGCTCCTGTGCTTCGGAAGGGCCCATCTCCGCAGTGTGGCGTGCGGTCTGCGCTTCCCTAAGAGGGCTCCTGAAACTTAGGCCCCCACCGCAGGCGTGTCCCAGGCCTTTCTCTCCTCGGGCTGTGTGAGGATCGGGAAGCTTCTGCAGGGGGGCCCCCTTCTCTCCGCTGCCAGAAGCATCTTGGCCAGGACCCAGAGTCTGTGGGAGGGCATGATTGAATCCTACCCCCTTTGAGAGACCGCAGTTTTTAATCCCTGTTTTATCTTCAGAACGGGAGAAGAATCACAGATCCTTAGAAAGTTAGAGATGGAAGCCCTTAGCGATCATTTCGTCCAACTTGATTTTTCAGAGAAAACGAGAAAACCCTGGCCCATGAAGTCGCAGTGACTTGGGCCTCTGTCCCATACCCATTCCATTCCTTTGTGCTGCCCCCTCGGGCTGCAAAGGCCTCCCAGGGCTGGGGAGTTCTGGGAAAGAATGGCTCGAGGTCTGAGTGTGGAGAAGCACAAGTACACACCGCCCCTCCCTGTGCCGGCCGTCGCCGGAGCCCCGGAGCCCCGACGGTTCCCTGGCTTTGTGACCTCGACCCTGCTTTTGGCTCGGGGCTCGACTGCAGGAAAGCCACCGCGGCAGTTTGGCTAGAAGGGAAGTTCGGCACACATCTGACCAATGGCTCAGTCTTTGGAAAATCCGGAGTCAGGCCACTTAGAAGGAGGTGGGCCTCCGTTTCCCTTTGAAGTGAAGGCAGGCCGAGGACAGACGGCACCTCACCTCCCATGCAGAGGCTGGCCATCTGCGGAGGCCTTGGCCGAAGCGCAGAGAATCTGGGCGTGCGAGTGTGAGGCTCCAGCGGCTCCAGGAAGCGGGAAGGTGTGGCTTTGAGTCCCCAGAGTTTAATCTAGGGCAGATCTGAAAGGGAAGTGGTTTCGAGAAGGGTCTTCTATTCCCCACACTTATGACCAAAAAACAACCAGACAAACTGAAAACTCCCCCCAGCGCCCTGACCTCTACGGAGATTGGTAGGCATTGTTCTCCATGGAAGAGTGCTGGCTACAATCCAGTTCCTAGCTGCTTTTCCCAGAGGCTTTTGTGTGACAGCTCTCTGGGTCTTTTACTCGGAGGAGGGGCGCGGTCTCACCAGGGGAGGAGCAGGGGAACAGTCCCAGTGCCTGCGGATGGCCCTGCAGACAGGCCTGCGGCTGGGTTCCCGGCCTGCTGCTTCCGCTCCTCAGGGCTCTCTTTTGAGAGAGAATCGTAGTCCTCTGACTTCTGGAATCCACTTCCCCAGAGACACAGGGCATCAAGTAGTGGTTAAGAAGCCGGATTTGGGAGGTTTCCGGCCTGGATGCCCAGCGCTGTGCCAGCATGCTGTGTGTAATGACCGTAGACAAGACGCTCACCCGCTCTGAGGCCTGCTTTCCTCCTTCGTACGCGCCGGCGACCCTGGCACCTGTGCCGTCGACGTCTCCGGAGCCTTATGTGAGGGGACGCGCGTGAAGCACGGCGTCTGGCACGGAGCAAGCCCGTGGTCAGTGTTAACTCCATGATGGGAAGGGAGTCGATCTGGCCCTTCCTAAACCACGAGGGACGCAGCCTGTCCCCATCAGCCGGATCCCCTCGTGCGGTGGAGATGGGAGGCTGGGCCTTTGATGTCTCACAAGGAATCAAAGCTGAGTTGAGGCCTGGGAGAGAATTCTTTGCTCCCTCAGCTCCCCAGAGGCACTGAAGTTAAAGAATGAGAGCCGGGCTCTTCGGTCCCATTGTCCGCCACACATGCGCCCTCCCGGCCCCCGCGACAGGCCGGGCCTGGGCCCCCGACAGCGGCGACGCGCGGCTGGTCTTGCCCGGGCGCTGTCAGAGAGGGCCCGACGCGGCTGCCCGCTGGCGGGAAGAAACACTCATGTTATCTTCAGGGAGTTTCAGGAGGTTTTTGGCTCAGGACACCCCACTGTCAGACACAAAGGAGGCATTGTGCGGGCGCTGGCACTGTTCTCCTGTGCCCAGGTCATTAACCCGAATTCCCGAATTACTGTCAGGGCTCTGGCTGGGCTAGAGTGTGCTCTGCAGGGGCTGGCCCCTGCCCAGGGAGGGGAAGGACGGGTGCCCCCCCACCCCCAGTCCCAGCCTCCCTGCCCCTCCAGCCCGGGAAGGCGGCTGGAGCGCCGGCCTAGGGGAAAGAAGCAGCTCCTCCCTCCGCGAGCCGGGAGGACGGCAGCGCTGTCTGAGCAGTTACCCTGGGCCTCGCACGGAAGGAAGGCGCCCTCTCGGACTCTCGGCTGGGGCGGCGCCCCACAGCCGCAAGGCAGACAGGCCTCGGCCCTGTGGACCTTGTGGGCCCTGGCCATGTCACCGTGCCGAGCTTGCATTGGAGAAAGATTCTCCCTCGCAGGGTGGAGCGTCTCTCAGCCTCATTTACTCTTGTTGCGACATCCCAAGGGAAGCTGCTTGCCCGTCCCCGGCACCCCTCAGAGAGAGGCTTCCGAGAATGCCGGCCTGCCCTCTGCCTCCGCTCTGCTCCTGGCCCTGCCTGCCCGGCTCCCCGTCCCCTCCGAGGGGCCGTGTGGGTGGGAGCTCGGCCCCTTATTCACTTCATAAATGCTCCACGTCACGTCTGGGGTCAGGCCAGTTTCGGGGGAGAGCGGAGAACAGCACCCGCGGCCTGGAGCGCGCACCTCAGCGGCCGGCCCAGCCCAGCCCTCTGACAGTCTGCACATATGTTTACACTTGCATTGTTGACTGGGGGCCAATCGCCTCTTTGGCAAAAGCATCAGGCTTTCAGAGATGTTCAGATCTTTCGTGTTTGGCTTTCCCTCAGAGCCGATATCCCTTGGGCTGAGACTGCAGTGTGTCTCTGCTCCCTCAGTTGTCTGGGGGCCAGAATCCCGGTGGGGCTGCCGTGGCTCCTTCCCCAGGGCAGGAGAGAGAGCTTGAGACCAGCGAGCTGTAGGAGCAGAGGAGGGCATGTCCGTGGGCACCGCAGGCTGTCACGTGGCCTGGAGCAGCCCCCGAAGGACCCGGCCCCACCCCGACCTACTGATCAGCGGCCAGCGTGGGGCCTCAGGTTCTCACCAACCAGAGTGCCCCGACCCAGCTGGAACCTAGCAGCCGCGCGCTCTGTGCAAGCCCAAGCAGTCCAGGCCAGGGGGACCAGGTGCTCTCTGCCGTCCCACACACGCATCGGCACACGTGGGGATTGCAAAAGAGGGTGCCGGCAGCCAAGGCCGCAGCGGGCCTTCTCGGCGCCCGCCTCCCCTCCAGGAGCGCCGACTCTGTGTCCTTGATCTTCAGGAGAGCTGGATTCCGACCAAGACCTCCTTCATCTAATTTTTTTCTTCTGGGGAAAAAAGCCTTTTCGTATGTGAAGACTGCTTAGCAGTCACGTCCTACGGAGTAAGAGAGGGGGTGTGTCCCGCGAAGGGAGGCCCTGTACAAGCCCCAGGGACAGGGTCCATGACTAGCCGCGAAGGCCCAGCTGTCAGCTGACCCCGTGGTCTGCACCACCACCTCCCAGCCCAGCGGTTGTGGTCCAGGCTGCACCCCCAGACTGCTCTGGCCCTCTCGGCGCCCCCACGTGTACAAGGGGACACCATTGGCGAGCCAGACACCATGCTCCGGGCTCGGCACAGACTGCTGGGGTTCCTCCAAGCAAGCTGGCGGGCCCGACTCCACTACCCCATTGCCTTGGCAGCCACCGGCAGTCTTCACGGGGAAAGGCTAAGCAGAGTGACCCCGTTCCCCTAGGAAAGAGATCAGGACTCAGAACATTCGGTAGCATTTTGAATATGGCACGGCCGGCCCTGTCGGCCCCTGCGGCCCTGCCTCAGTGCAGGCCCCCCGCCCCAGGACAAAGCCCCTGCCTGCCGTCTCACCACACGCTCTTCAGGCTGGGGCTGAGACTTTGATCCCAGCTACGTGTCCCCCCGGGATAGGTGGCACC
The DNA here is from genome assembly GCA_004023965.1 of Spilogale gracilis. Classification (NCBI taxonomy): domain Eukaryota; kingdom Metazoa; phylum Chordata; class Mammalia; order Carnivora; family Mephitidae; genus Spilogale; species Spilogale gracilis. Next base: position 35,611 of record PITA01010692.1, on the reverse strand, counting down.
CAGCTACGCGTCCCCCCGGGATAGGTGGCACCCAGCTATGTGTCCCCCCGGGATAGGTGGCACTGGAAGGAATCCGTGCTTTCGTGGGAGTGAATTTTGAATTTCTCTAGAGAAGCTTTTGATGGGTTGTAAGGAAGGCGATGATGAAGATGTCAGGTTCCTGGATGGAGAGGTGAGGGTATGGGAGCGGGGGTCTGTTGAAAAGCAAGCAAAGACTTACTGGATGGAGGGAAACCAGTGGTGATTTTGTGTCAGGCCCCAGATTCTGGGCGCATAAAGTAAGGAGAGACCCCCGAGTTCCTGCCTCTCGGTTTTACAGTTCAGATGAGGCACGTGAGGTATGTCCATTCAAGGCGGCGACACACTGTCATGCCTGGAACCCCGGCGAGGCGCGCTCTCCACGCCTTCTCATGGGGCCCTGCCTGCGGTGCGCCCACACGTGTGCGCTTGTATGTGAATCTCTTGCCTCCCTCCCACCGGGCCCCACACTTAGTGTCTCCTCCAGTGGGGCCGTCGCACCTGGTGGAGTGCGTTGCACAAATAGGTGTCCAGTAAACGTCTGCAGGATTGATGAGCGCTGTTTTCAAAGCAGAGGAGGGCGCCAAGCTCGGAGTCTGAGTTCTAGTCTGCCTTTGCCACCGACCAGCCCTGTGTCCTTCCGAACAGCACCCCCACCTCTGGGCCTCGTCCCCCTCACTCGTAACAGGAACTAATTGGCCCAGATGAAGTTCTGCCGCTCTGGAGCTATGTTGAGTTTACCTCGATGCCCGTGGGGAGTATGGCGTCCGCGGAGCTCCTGAATGTTCCTCCGTGGGGCACCATGACAGAAGAGTATGCCGATGAGGAACGGTGGGGCCTTGACACTTTGCAGTTTCCCTCCCCGTGAGCTTCAGCCGGCCTGTCGGGAGAGAGAGAATGAGGGTTCAGGGAGCTCACTGGGAGGAGTCTCCGGGAGCAGCCACGAAGGCACCTTTCTTAGGTCAGGACTTTAATTCATCAGCAAAGACCTTCCCCCCTTTCTCAGAATGCCGGTTAAGAGCCCCGGCCTTGGCGCCAGACAGCCTGTGTCCCCATCCCGGCTCTGCCCCTCACTAGCGATCTTGTGTGGCTTGCTTTGCCTCTGTCCGAGGGAGCTCCTGGGTCTGGGGGCAGAGGGTGTGGGTCGTGGGTACCCCAGCCTCCTCCAGCTGTGGAGGAGCAGCCGTGGCCGGGAGCACGGGGCGAGCACCCCGAGAGCATGAGCTGGTTTTCCCGGAGCACCTCAGCCCAGAGGCTCAGCAAGCCGCCCAGGGAGCCGGTCCTGCCCCTGTGGAAGGGAAGGAGAGGCCTCTGTCCCCTCCTTGTAACTCTCAGATGTCATCTGCGTCACGGGCCACTCTCCTAAGAGACTATGGCCAGGGCCCCGGTCGATGGATGGGGACATTCAGGCCCTAGAGGCACAAACGGCTTTCCTGACCTCACCTGATGTGGAGGCGGCAGAATTGGGACCAGGACCCACACTCACCCAATGTCAATACTGCTGGCATCGGGGAAGTCACGCAACTTACGAGGAATTTTAAGAAAGCCTTGCCCGAGTCAGCAGTGCTAGTATTTGCTGCCGGAACATTCCAGCAGACTCGGGCTTTCTTGATCCACTCCAGACCACTTGGGACTTCACAGGAGGCAGGCCCTGTAAGGAAGCCAAGGCCCGGAGCGGCAGGGGTCCTGCCTGCTTCCCCGCTGGGCAGCCTGAGCCTCAGTCCCATTGTGAGCACCTCCCCTGCCCCCGGGGAGCTGGGAGGGAACCCAGCCCGGCACCTCGCGCCCGCGGTGGCGGAGCAGAGCCACAATCCGCTGCTACATGCCTGGCTGGCCCATCTGGGAGGGAAGCCTTTGCCCTAAATCAAACAGTTAATTAGTTTGGGAACACAGGGGTGCTGTGTCGTTAGCGATCCGCCGGTGCCTGTGTGGACTGGGCCGCGTGGTTCTCCGCTGCCCCGGGGAGGCCGTGCGGGGAGTTCCAGGAGGCTGGCAGATTCTTTCCAGCATATTGTCATTTCTCTGATGATTGACTTATCTCTTTGGTTGCAGGTGGAGAGAGATTTTGAGAGGGAGTATGGAAAACTCCAGCAGTGAGTGTCAAACCCCAGAAGGACGGGGGTTGGTGGGGAGAAGGGCGGGAGCCTCCCTCCAGGTCTCAGCTCCTGCACGGCCCCTCCCAGCCCCTCCCGGCCCCACCAGGCCCACCAGCAGCCCGGAGAGCCAGGGCGCCCGGTCCCCAGCCTGCAGGAAGTCCTCCCCCAGCTGACGGCCGTGTGAGAGTGGTTAGCTCACAGCCTTTGGGTGCTTGGCCTCGTGCAGAGCTGGCAGTGCCCCCCCCGTCAGTGGGGCAGATCCCCGAAGTGCAGGGGCCCCTGGTCCTCCTGGGGGGCGGTCCAGAGCAGCGGGTCGGGCTTAGCTCAGGTAGATGGGAGGGCAGGGGGCCGAAGCGAGCTGGCGGTGCCCGTGCCCCTGCCTTGCAGGCTGGAGGAGCAGACCAGGCGGCTGCAGAAGGACATGAAGAAGAGCGCCGACGCCGACCTCGGTAGGTGGCGTGCCCCTAGACGGGCCTGGCCTGGGGGCGCAGGTCGACCTTCAACCCTGTGTCACGGTTCCACCTGGTTCTGTGCTCGTCCCCGGGACGAGGGTGGGTCTGAACACAACTGCCTCGGCGTCTCCAGCCTGTGTGTGCGGTGGGCTGAGGGGCCACCCCATCTGTACTTATTTTGTGGGTAGCTCCGGGTTATCTGGGTGGCATCTTTTTCATCGTTTAGCACTGTCTTTCTAGTAAGGAGAAGCTGTAATAGGGGTACCTGGGGGGTTCAGTTGTTAAGCATCTGCCTTCGGCTCAGGTCATGATCCCCGGGGTCCTGGGATCGAGCCCCAAGTCAGGCTCTCTGCTCAGCGGGAAGCCTGCTTCTCTCTCTCCCTCTGCCCGCCACTCCCCCTACCGGTTCTCTCTATATATATCAAAGAAATAAATAAAATCTTTATTTTTTTTAAGAATTTTATTTATTTATTTGTCAGCACCAGCAGGCAGAGTAGCAGGGAGAGGGAGAGGGAGAAGCAGGCTTCCTGCTAAACAAGGAGCCCGAGGCAGGGCTCGATCCCGGGACCCTGGGAACGTGACCCAAGCCGAAGACAGTCACTTAACCAACTGAGCAACCCAGGCGCCCCAGTACATAAAATCTTAAAAAAAAGAAAAAGGGGTGAGGCTGTGACCTGGTACTTCCTCCTCTGGGCGCTTCTCCAGACAACGTGTGGCCCGAGCTCAGACGAAGCCAGGTCGCGCTTTCATAGGGAGAGCTTTGGAAGCAGTGGGATGTCAGGGATCCACCAAATAGCATGGTTTCCCAATAAAGAAATCAGGAGAAACGGGGGACCCCTGGAGCCTGGAGTCAGAAGCAGAGTCTGGGCAGAGAAGGCCTTCCTGAAACAGCGGCGCCTGGGCCCGCCCAAGCCCTGCGCCCCAAGCTCAGTGTGTCAGAGCTCCCGGAAGGCCCGCCCCCCAGCGGTGCTGCTGCCACTGGTCCAAGGACCCCATTGTGAGAACTGCTGCTCCGGGCGGTTGAGGGGAATGCAATGTTCTGATCTCAGAATCTCCTCCTGCCTAGATGAGATCTAAAATCCCGTCGAGTGTGCCCAGGCAAGAGGGCCCGCACGTGACCGGTCTTTCTTGACCCTCACATTCTTTTTTTTTTTTTTAAAGATTTTTTTATTTATTTGACAGAGAGAAACACAGCAAGAGAGGGAACACAAGCAGGGGGAGTGAGAGAGGGAGAAGCAGGCTTCCTGCCGAGCAGGGAGCCCGATGTGGGACTCGATCCTGGGTCTCCGGGATCATGACCTGAGCCGAAGGCAGTCGCTTAACCAACTGAGCCGCCCAGGCGCCCCGACCCTCACATTCTGCAGGTGCATCAAGGCTCCAGAGACCTATGTGGCATCCAAGACCCCTGCTGTCTTTAAGGTTCAAAGACCACCAGCCTCCCAGTTTGCACTGGGCTGCCTCCCAGTCCCTGCGAGTGGGCGCCCGGCGGCACTCACAGGGGCCACTGAGGACTCCCGGGGGGATTCCACGCGGTTAGTGGACTTCAGATGGTTCAGATGGCTCGAAAGGAGACCAAAGCATAAAGTGTGAAGGCTTCAAGAAAGAAAAGGAAAATTGGGAAGAAAGTGTTCCCACGCATCCCAACTTTTCAGGTTTTTTTCCTCAAATATTTTTTAAAAAAATTAGCAAAAGAAATTTTTCAGACACGTTTCCAGTTTTGTCCGAGTTTCTTTCTTTACACTGTCTGAGGTCATTTCATAACCCAGGCAGGTGCCACATGATGTTCACTCCAAAGCCTGGAAGTCACTTCACAGCTTTGAAAGAGGGTTTTTTGTGCCACTGCCTCAGTGTTCCTGGGAAGTTGGCGTTCCCGGGCTTCTTTGGTACTTCGCCCCTTTGCTGGGTGAGGGCCACAGGCTCCCAGGTTCTAGAGAAAGCCAGGACAGGGCTGGGGCTGGACGGGTCGTCCACCGGGGGCCTCTTCGCTGGGGTGGAGAGGCGCCCCCGGGGTGGGCTTCTGCTTCTCCCCTTTCCCGCAGCGGGTTGGGGCTGGCCCTAGGCCGGTCCCCTCCTTGGATGCAGGGCCCAGGTGAGACCACATCCGTCACAGACAGGAGTGACCTTATTTCATCCATGTGATGTTTTTTCACATTTAGTAACGTCTCTGAAATCAGGGCACTGTGGCGCTTAGTTGATAGCATCAGCTGGCCTTGCTGTCCTTTCCCGATGGCTGGTGCGGTAACGGGGCATCTTGCAGTCGCCAGCATCTTCAGTTCATGGCATAGAGTAATACATGCTCTCTTCCTGCCCCTCTGGAATTTTTTTTTTTACAAGTAGCGGAGGCCTGAAAACTTGTCTGGGACCGAGAACCCAGAGTTGCCAGTAGAGGCCCCTCCATCCTCGGCACCTCCCCGGGTCTTCAGGCTCCCCATAAGTCAGCGTCAGAACACGTGCGCAGGGAAACAGCAGGGCAGTGGGCTCCGTCAGTCGGGAGGTGACCTTGGCAGCATGAGCAGACGCCCCGGCAGGGCCCGGGTGGGGCCTGTCCGCAAAATCTGCAGGCCCAGTGCCGGGGGGCGGGTGGGCAGCAGGCGAGGAGGCAGGTGCCCAGAGGCTGGCTCAGCGCTTGCTGCTGTCCGACCCAGAGGGAATTATAAGCTCTTCTGAGCCTCACCTGCCTCATCTGGAAAATGGAGCCAAAATACACCACCCCAGATGTCTCCTGGGTTTTTGGATAAAATGGCGGGGGGGAGGGGATGGGAACCTGTTGACAGCTTTGGAGTTCTTGGTCTGTACAGGTTTTTAAGGCTCTGTTGTTGGCGAACCAAAGTCTAGAGCTGCAGGGATGGACGGGGAAAGGGCTGTGCTTGCTCCGTAGTGTCTGTGTGTCCCCCTGCAGGTATTGTCTGGGGCAGGGGTGAGTAGTGGCAGCAGAAGCCATGCAGCCCCAGAAGCCTGGCCTCTGGATTTCTGGCCCTTCACAGTATGCTCACCAGCCCTGCTGTGGGACGCTGACTCCTGTCCATGAGGGCGTCCCAAACCAGGGTTCACCTCCAGACTACCTGGTGAGGTTTTGTTTTTTGTGTTTTTTTTCAGATTTTATTTATTTGACAGAGAGAGACAGCGAGACAGCAACACAAGCAGGGGAAGCAGGAGAGGGAGAAGCAGATTCCCCACTGAGCAGGGAGCCAGACTTGGGGCTCAATCCCTGGACCCCGGGATTGTGACCTGAGCTGAAGGCAGACGCCTAACTGACTGAGCCACCCAGGCGGCCCTAAGAGTTTCTTTAAAATGCACATTCCTGGGGGCGCCTGCGTGGCTCAGTTGGTTGGGCGACTGCCTTCGGCTCAGGTCATGATCCCGGAGACCTGGGATCGAGCCCCACATCGGGCTCCCTGCTCAGCAGGAAGCCTGCTTCTCCCTCTCTCACTCCCCCTGCTTGTGTTCCCTCTCTGGCTGTGTTTCTCTCTGTCAAATAAATAAAATCTTTAAAAAAAAAAAAAAAGCACATTCCTGGATGAGACTCTGTAGAGCTAGAAATAAGCACTATTTTTTTTCCCACATCTTCCCACCCAAATGATTCTGTTAAACTCTAGAGTTCAGAAAATTAAGTCATTGCGAAAGGTGAAGCTACTCAAAAGGATTACGCGGAGCGGCATGAGGTGGTCAGGAACAAACAGTGCAGTAAGGGCTCGTGACTCATGGCTCCGTGGGACTTTGAAGCTTCTGTGGTCTGTGGCCAGGGTGGAGGTCGGGGTGCGGCCCTGGACTGAAGGAGGATGGGGTCCTGACGACAAGACCTTGAAGCCTGCCCCTCAGTTCACTGAGCTTTGCCCTCTTGCAGCCATGTCCAAGTCTGCCGTGAAGATATCCTTGGACTTGCTCTCCAATCCCCTCTGCGAGCAAGACCAGGACTTCCTGAGCGTGGTGACGGCTCTGGACACAGCCATGAAGCGGATGGACGCCTTCAACCAGGAAAAGGTGAGTGGCGTCGCTGCTCTGCCCTCCTCGCTTCTGTGTGGCCGGGCGCCTGCGAGAGCCCTTGCCGGGCACCGTCTTCAAGCCCTCTGAGGCCCCAGCGTCGCAAGCCCGGGAGCTCTTCCCCGCCCTGGCCCCGGCCCGCTCACTGCGAGACCGTGAGGGAGGCAGGGTAGGTCTGCACGCCCACACCCCTTCCCTCTTGCTGTCGCAGCAGGGCTGCAGCGGCGGCTGGGAGGAGAGCCGACCCCGGCCCAGAACCAGACCGGTACTGCCCACTGCCCGCCGGCATCCCGGTCCTCCGCTCGGCCTCACTCCAGCGGCAGGGCGGGGGGTGCCCGCCTGCCAGGCCTGCCCCAGCCTCCCAGTCTCGTCCCTGCCCCGGGCCCTCAGCACAGTCCCGAGGCCGCCTTTCTCTTCTCAGGAACCCGGAGCCTCCCACTCGGGGAAGAGTCGGACTTCCCCTCAGTGTTGATTGATGTCTCTGGGGTTTTTTTCTTTCAATAGGTGAACCAGATTCAAAAGACTGTGATTGAACCCTTAAAAAAGTGAGTAACGGTCACCTGGGGGCCGGGCTCGGGGCCCTTACTGGAAAGGTAGGCCCCCTGGCCAGTTGGCGGTCAGATAGCGTCGCCAGCAGTCTGTCTGCAGACACACGCGGGGCGACCAGCTCAGCAGGGACCCCGGCCGCCTGAGCCTCGGCCCTCGGGGTGCGCTGGCGGCAGCTCCGAGCGTGCCCAGGGACCACGAGGGGCTTCTGATGGCCGCAGCAGACAGCCCCTGCTCCGGCCATCACTTGGCCGTTTTCCCCTTTGTTCCTGATGGGGAAGCAGAGGGCCCGGAGCTTGCGGGCGTGAGGCGAGCACAGATCTCGGTGGGGATGGGCAAGGCCTTTCATCTCCCGCCGCCCTGGGAGAGCAGCTGCTGGGGCGCTCGGCTTTGGAAATGTGGGGGTGGCTGCGCATGGGGAAGGATGCAGCAGCGGGGTCCTGCCTGGGAAGGTCCCCTAAGTCGTGACCTGTCAGGGTCAGACATTCTTCTGTAAGACTCATTCTCTGTGCGGCAGGCCCTGGGCAGTGATCAGACGGGCCTATTCCCTGAGTCCCCGGAGCGGGTGGGCTGGGGTGGGGACAGGCAGGAGCCTTGCCTTGAAGCTCCCGGATCACTTCATCTTCCCCGGCCTCTCCCAGACTGACTCTGACCCAGAAAGCCTCCTGCTCCAGCCCAGCAGCTGCACTTTATTACCTCTTCTGCGGTGGTCCCGGGCAGCTGCCCCGCCGGGCCTGGGGAATGAGGCTCTGCTAATTACCATCAGGCCTGGATCGGGGCCTGGAGGGAGATGAAGAGAGCAGCTTTTGGTCCTCTGGCCCCTGGCGTTGGGGTTACGGAGCTCTTCACTCCCTGTTCGGGTCAGGGGGTGGGGCGAGGGAGAGCTCTTTCTAAGCCCAGGGTGTCTGGAGGCTCGGCCTTGGTGGGAAGGGATTTCGCCCTGCCTCCCCCAGCCCCTTCCCTGCCCCGCGGCCCTCTAGCCCCTGCTCGGCCCCGGGTTGCAGGGTCCCACGAGGAGCTGGGTGCCGAAGGGCAGAGCGGTGTCGGCAGGAGCCCCACTGCTGGTGGCCTTCTGACCGGGTCCCAAGGACTTAAGGGTCGGCAGCTGGGTGAGGAGGACCAGGGGCTGCCGTAGACACCGCTGGCTGGCAGTGCCAGGCGGGGGGCACCAGCTCAGAGAACGAGGGGACAGACTCCGATCTCGATTTCACAACTAAGGAGGCGGCCTTGAAATCTGATGCTTGGCTTCTCGAGCCAAATGGAGAGAAATCCCGGCTGCTTCCCACCGCCCAGCAGCCCAGCACCTGCCAGGAAGGTGGGTGAGCGGCACAGGGGGCGGGCACCATCTCCGCAGCGGATCCGCTGACCTCTGCCTGAGCCCCCCGGGCCTGCCTGCCTGCCTCCCCGCGGGCACTCCGTGCCAGTGCCGACATGCGATCTCCCCCAACCACATAAACCCGACACTGCCTGCCGCCTCCTGCCAGGAGAGAAGCTCCCAGGGACCCCGGGACCGGAAACAGGAAACTGCAGCTTTCCTGTCCTCTGATGAAGAACCCCGCCACATGGCCACCCCACCGCCCCCGGCCTCCCCCCAGAGGGCTTGGCCTCTAATCCCCCAGTCTCTGGGCCGAGTTCACATGGTCGGATGGGGATGCTTTCAATTTCCCTTTCCTGGTGGGCGGAAGATCCCGGCTGTGTGGGCACAGATTGAGGAATGGCAGGCATTCCCCACCAGGGCCGGCTGCTCGCAGCCTACCTCCCAGCCGGCCTCTTTCTCCCTCCCCTTCCCCCCTCCCTCTCTCTGCCTCCTCACCGCGCTGCTTGGGGGGGCAGTTTGTTTAACCTTAGGACGGTCACCTGGGCAGAGCTGCAGCAGGGTCTGCTGTAGGCCCAGCCCATTCGCCCTTCTCCGGAGAGTAGACCCAGCACAGATTCTAGGAGCCTGTGACCTAGGGCGGGCGCCACAGTGGCACCCCAGGAGGGAGAACCCGGCTAATCCGCAGTCGCCCAGGTGCTGCGGTGGGGAGCCTGCCCCCAGCCAGCCCACAACCCTAGCCGCGTCCCTCCTTCCTCCGATCGGTTTCCCCGTCTGCAGAAAGGGAGGCCTGAAGCCCACCCCTGCCGTGGCTCAAGTCTACGCTCGGGAGGAGAGCATCGGGGTGGCCATGGGCTGAGGTTGAAGTGGGTCGGGCTGCCTGTGGGGGGCAGAGTCGGTCCGGGGGCCCTTCCACGGTCCATGTGCCCCCTGTCACTGCTAATTATCAGGGAAAGTGGGAAACTGAGCAGAGGGGGTCCAACTTCCCCAGCCTGTTTCTTTGCAAAAGTGTGGACGTTGGGCGTTCAGGAGACCGGGTCCCCCACGTTTCCTGGTCAGCTGAAGTCGGCAGGTGCCACTGTGGGGTCAAGTCCGGGAGGGCCCAGGCACGGGGACCAGCCTGTGCCTCTCCCCACCTCCCTGCCCGCTTCCCCCCTCGACCTGGGGGTGGCAGAGAGCACTGGACAATCGCACCTAGGGCCCACGGCTGCCCGGGCTCCTGGCCTCGCACCCCAGCGTGGTGCCCGCACTGCCCCACGCGGGGAGCTGGGCCTCAGTGGGGCAGGACCAGAACCAGGATTACAGTGCCCAGGCCCCCACGCTTTCGCCCGCCGCCTCAAATGCACTGGTCTCCTTGCCTGCCCTCAGTTTACCCACTTCAGTGTAAGGAGGGCTCGACACCTGCCTCTCCCCCAAGGGAGTCCAGGAGCCCAGGGCCCGAAGCCACGCAGGTTAGGTAAGTGACTCATGACCCGTCCACGGTGATGTAAGCTAGCTAAGCCTGCCGCGGCCCCTTGGTGTGGCTGAGGGGTGCCGTTGGGGGCAGAAGGGTTCCTGGAGGCTGTGACAGAGCAGCCGGACTCGTTCGCACTGTCCCCACTGCCTCCGCACAGGGCACGGGGGGCAGCCCCGCTCCCGCATTGCCCGGCCCCTGAGGTTGCCTGCTATCAGGGGGGCATCTGTGGTCCCGGCCCCGGGACCTGGCCCTCGGGTGGGATTCCAGGGTCCTTTGTAGCTGACCCAGTCCTACGTTTAGTCAGCATCTCTGGTGCCTTTGACTCAGGCCCCAGGAATCGACCCCCGGTGACAACCAAGGATGAGTAGAGAGGCGAGTGCTGCGGGGTGAGCGGGTACCCAGAACTGCCCCGCCGTCGTGCTGTCGCCCCCCCAGCCCCCGCGGCGCCGCCCTCATGCTGTGTCAGCGCTGCCGTCTTTCCAGCAGGAGAAAGCTCTCCACCTGCTGCTTCCTGCTTCCTCCTTGTCCTGTCTGTCCCTGCTGTCCCCCAGCCACGGCATGGACAGCGGTGGCCCCTAGTCTGGCTAGGGGGAGGGGAGGGGATGGTGGCTTCCGAGGCCCCATGGTACCCGCTCTCCTGAGTCCCACACCTCTCGGCTGAAACCCCATCAGAGCCCCCACTGGGGGCGTAAATGGTGAGCCAGTCCCGGCTGATGGTCTCGGCCCTTTAGGCCTCCCGTGGATTGGGGGGGAGGGTGGAGGGGCACCCTAGTCTTGGAGGAAGGCGCTTCCCACACCCAGTCACGTAGCACTGAGACCTCCTCTGCTGCGGGCAGATCCGTCGTGCACTGTTGATGTCATGACTGGTGGCTCCAAGGGCCTGTCTTGGCCACTGCTAGCCTCTCCAGTTGGGCACTGAGCCCATTAGCACGCCCAGTCACGTAGGGGGACTCACGTCAGGGCCTCCTCTGGGGGTAAGCCTTCTGTTCCACCGGGACCTGCTGCCTGCACCTCTAGCCGTGGCTGGGGAGTTCAGTGCTTTGGTCAAACTTATATCCTCTGTTCTCTGGCAGAAAAAAATATTCATTACTCTGTGCCACAGATGTTCTTGATTCGTTGAGGCTTTTATTTATTTTTTAAAGATTTTATTTATTTATTTGAGAAAGAGTGAGAGAGCACAGGCAGGGGGAGCAGCGGGCAGAGGGAGAAGCAGGCTCCCCGCTGAGCAGGGAGCCCGATGCAGGGCTTGAGCCCAGGACCCTGGAATCATGACCTGAGCGGAAGGCAGAGGCTTAACCCACTGAGCCCCCCAGGCGCCCCATGTTGAGGCTCTCAGAAACCAAATTCACCTAAGTGGAATTTTAAATGTGAAAAGAAAGAGCGAACCCCAAATTCATGGGCATAGTCCTTCGAGAGGCAGACCTGGAGAATGGCCCCTGATGCAGCACGCAAACTACCTCCGCGCTCTGGCTCTGTGTCGCCCCCTCAGGGCCCTCTGCCTCGGCTGCGGGGCCACACCTGCTGCTGGCCCCTCGGGCAGCAGCGACAGCCCCGCCTGCCCTGCAGGGTTCGCACTCAGGGAAGCGGCCCGCCCCTCCTGTCCAGAAAACCCGCTTGCAGGCTTCCCGGTCCGGCAAGGGCACCTTGCGTGGGATGCAGTCCTGCCCCGAATCTGTCGCACCATCTCCTCGCCCTTGCCCGTTAAAGACGACGCTTCTCTCGAAGGTGGTGCCCACGGGGCCAGAGTGCCCACTGCCACTGTGTGTGAGCGGCATGCTGCCCAGCCTTTCCCTGCAGTCCTTGTCGTCGTGGGGCGGGGGGGAAGACGTCCTTGAGCCGTTCTCCTGCGGCACCTGGTTTGCCAGTGTAGCCTCTCAGCGGGTGAACCGGAGCGTCCCTCCTTGCCCGCCGCCCGCTGGCAGAGCTAGGCCCAGACTAGGCCCCGCCTGGCACCTTGGGCACGTTGTGTCATGTCGTGTCTCTCTGGCCTGGATTTTGTCCGTGTGTGAAAGGAAGGTGTTGGGCGGATAAGCGCAAGGAGGCTTCGGCTCTGCCACACGCCGTGCCGGGTGTCTGCCGTGGCCAGGGCTGTGGGAGGCTGGGCAGAGGGAGCAGTGGCCTCAGTGGCATTCTTGCATCCCTTCCCCGTGGCTCGTGTCGAGTCAGCGGGCTGGCCCTCAGCCCGGCGCCCCAGCCAGCACCCTCTGCCCCGGGAGCTCCGTCGATGCCGGGGCCCCCGCTGCGCCGTGGGCAGGCGACCCCCGAGCCGCCAGGCCGCAGCCCCCAGAGCCGCCCCCCGTGTGTGCAGGTTCGGCAGCGTCTTCCCGAGCCTCAACATGGCGGTGAAGCGGCGGGAGCAGGCCTTGCAGGACTACCGGCGTCTGCAGGCCAGGGTGGAGAAGTACGAGGAGAAGGAGAAGACCGGGCCCGTGCTGGCCAAACTGCACCAGGTGCCCAGGAAGGGGCGGTGGGCGTGGGCGGCAGGAGGGCCTCCTTTACCTGGGCCCCCGTGTGGCCGCCGGGCCCGCCGGCTGGAGCCCTAACCCCGACCCTGACCCCGACCTTGCTCGCCAGGCCCGGGAGGAGCTGCGGCCCGTGCGGGACGACTTCGAGGCCAAGAACAAGCAGCTCCTGGATGAGATGCCGCGGCTCTACCGCAGCCGGCTCGACTACTTCCAGCCCAGCTTTGAGGCCCTGATCCGGGCCCAGGTGAGGCACTCGCGCCCACCCCGAGCGGCGGGGCCCTTGCTGCTCTGCCACTGCACCGGGGCGGCCCCCGGAGGCCCCCACTCCCGCGTTTCCTCCATGTTCTGTCCTGGCTCCTCCCTTGCTCTCCGCTTCATCCCCTCGGGGATGAGGTTCCTTTCTGTTGAATGGCTTTTCCCTCGCCTGCTCTCCCTCGCGTGTCTGTACCACCTGTACGGCCGTGGGGAGGAGAAAGCCGGCGGGACCGTCAGCGCCCCCTTCTGGTGGGCAGAGGCCAAAGGATGAAGGCCCATGGCTCAGGACCCCGTGTCCCCGCTTCCCCACTGCAGTCATCCGTCTTCCTTAGGCCCGGCGTCTAGCCACCCTGGGAGAGCCTCTGAGCCCTGGGGAGGCCGTGCTCCAGAAAACAGCGAGCGGGCCTCGGGCTGGGCGTAGATGGCGGTGCCGGAGGGGCCCCGGGGCAGGCTGCTAGAGGGTGTGGCGCAGGCTGAGACCTGGCCTCCCAGCCCCCGAGGGTGTAAGCACACAGAGTGTGCAGCGGCATGGAGCTCCTGCCGTCCTCGCCCACCATCCTTCAAGCGGTTAGCGGGGACTTTTCTCCCCATTTGTAAGAGAAAAGGTCAAGGTGCCAAAGCCAAGGGGTCTCCGCCATGTGGCAGCCCAGCCCCAGCAGATGTTCAGCATCCAGCCACCTGCCCCTCGGTTCCCCTGCAGGTGACAAAGCTGGAGCCTCGGCCGCCGCCAGCCCACCTCTGCTCTTGGCCTGGGTGTCTGGCGCCCCCCAGTGGACATATTCGTTCATTGCGGTCAACAGTCGTGGGCGCAGGAGGAAAAGACGGATTCCTGCTCCCAGGCCTACCATCTTTGGAGGATTGATGGTGGAGCTGAAACCTGTTAGGGGCCACGTCCTGGTCTGCGGGGAGAAATGAGGGCGAACACAAACTTGCCCAAGCGAGCGGGGGCGCCTGCAACCTGCCCCAGAGCACTGGCCCTGGAGGTGGGGCCTCCCTTCCAGCAGCGCAGCCTGGGCCCTGGGGGAATGCGTGTGAGACCTGTGCCTCCCCTGCCCCGTGCCGCCACCACCCCTGCTCCTGGCCGCCCATCGCATGCTGCCCTGCCCCTCCCTTCTGTTGGTCCTGGGCGGAAGCTCAGGGTGTCCAGAGGGGCAGGGCCGCCCTGTAACCAGGCAGCGGGGTGGCTGGGGCAGTTGACTGCCTCCTCAGCACCAGCCTCCCTCTGCCATTAGTCACTGGAGAAGTGAGCATCCCCGGTGACTCAGCCTGCGCAGCGCGGCTCTGGGGCAGGGAGTGGGGGCGGGGGAGGGCGGGCCAGCGCCCGGCCCCTCAGGTGAGGGCAGCACGGGCAGACCCTCCTTAGCGCACTCCCCACCCCACCCCGGGAGCGTGGGAGACACGCCTGGTCCCCAGACCAAGTTGGCCTTGCCTTGTACTGACATCCCGGGGTCCCCCCAGAGACAGCTCGGAGCTGGAGGTGACATGATAGGCAGAAGTGGCCCCTGGAAGGGATGCTGGGTCTGAGCAGCCCTCCGCCGTGCGATGCTGGCGGGTCTCTGCCGGGCCTCGGCATGCCCACACCCCGCTGTCGCCCGCATCCCATCAGCCGTGATGCCTGCCATGCGGGCACGGTGCAGCCGAGCTCTGAGCCCCGCCTTCCGGGCCGCACAGCTGAGGCGGTGCTGAGCCATCCGTCGGCAGGGGACTGCTCAGGAAGGGACAGCTAGGGAGGGGTCTCCTTCCTCACTTTTCCTTCTCAGACCCACTCTGGGGCTCGGGGGGCCTGCCACGCCCCCTCTCCTCTGCTCCGCTACAGCGGCCTCCTAGTCAGTGCCTGGCGCCCCGGCTTCCTCAGGGCTAGGGTCCTGCCCGGTGCCCCCACCCCGGCCGTGGGCTGCACCGCCCTCCTCCACCTCCGGGCGCAGGCCCCTCCGCCCCTCAGCTGCCTGGAGGGCTTGGAGGCAGAACCCCCCCTCCACCTCGCCAGGGACCTGCTGCTTCCCTCCTGCTTTGACTGCCATCCTGGCCACGGTGGGGGCTGTTGCCGGAGGGCTGGCGGCGATGGCCTTCAGTCTCCCTGCTGGCCACGCAGCTTCGGGAGATGGGCCGAGGGCAAGGGCAGTGACGGAGGGAAACGTGGAAACCAGCCCCCTTCACTTGGCCTGAGTGCTCTGCTTGAGGGAACAGCAGCGTATGGGCCTCTGGGACGTCCCTGGCCCCACCTGTCGTCCTATGCCCGGGGAGGAGGCGGGGGGTGAGGGCCGTGGGGGCCTGCTACCCTGGGAGCCCAGCACCTGCCAACCTTCCTCTCTGCAGGTTGGGTACTATTCCGAAATGCAGAAGATCTTTGGAGAGCTGACCCAGCAGCTTGACCAGCCTGGCCACCCAGATGAGCAGCGGGAGAGGGAGAACGAGGCCCGACTGAGTGAGCTCAGAGCCCTCTCCATCGTGGCCGATGACTGAGCCCCTGCCACCCTTTCGAAGACTCCTGGGACACAAGTCAACCTCTCTGGTCTTTGCCCTCGTCAAGCTTAGGCTCGGGTGTCAGCCAGTAAAAGCCCCTCCCGGGAGAGGCACGGGGACAGCAGTGCCCCTGCCCTACCTCACCAGCCCTCTGCAGTGAGCCCGGCGCCAGGAGCCCCAAGCAGGCCGCTGGCCCCCACCCAGAGCAAGAGCCCAGACAGGTAAGCAGGGCAGAAGTCCAGGGGCCTTCTCGTTTCCCAAAGAACCGTCCAGAGGGCATCCTGGCCCGGGCCCGCACCACCTTCCGGCCTTCAGGGGCACGGGCTGTCTGCTCGCCCGAGGGCTTAGCCTTGCTTGTCACGGGCGTGATCACGTCTACCTCCAGAGATCCATCCGGGGGGCCACCCGCCCTCAGGCCCTCTCCACTTCAGACTCCTCTCCCCTGAAGAGGCCCGAGACACCTACCATGAGGAACAGGAGAGCTGTGGTTCCCCCAGCCCAGACAGACCCCTCACTCCAGCCTCCCGGCACGACAAAAACGGGCTTCGCTCGCCTGCGTCCCTTCGGCCACGCGCAGAGAAGAGCCGCACGCCTCTCAAGTCCGCTAGGAAACCCGGCTCCGCTCGCGCCAGTAGGCTCCCGACCGCGCAGAATGTCACAGCCGGATTCACAGGCCTCAGGGCAAGAACAGGGCGTTTGTCTCACCGGAATATTTGGGATTTTATTTTTTCAAGTAAAGTTTTCAATAAAATCGCCTGCTGTTACTGTGCCTGCCGTGACCGAGAACCACCCTGGGCTCGTGCTGCCCCGTCCAGCCGGCCACACCCCTTCGGCATTGCCTCTCCACCAGCAGGGGGCACCAGGGGGCCGCCCTACCTCCTGGACGGAGGGCTGGGGAAAGGGGGCAGTGTAGGACCACCTAGAAGAGGAGGAAGGGAAAAGCTATGGAGGACACGTGGCTTGTTTTTGACTTTGGTTTATTTAAAAAACAAAAAGCCAAAAAAAAAAAAAAAAAAAAACCAACTTTATATACAAAGTCAAACTGAAACCACGTATTAGGGAAAGAGGCGAGACTTATAGGGGAACAGGGAAAAAGGCCGGGCCAGAGCCAATACCACATTCTGAACATGGGGAGGTGCTGGTTTCTTCGGCAAGTCTGGGGTGGTTAGAACACAGTGCTCTCTGGCAAACAGCCCAACACCGAGAGCTGGCCAGCACGGACTCCATTCCTGTGATGGCCGAGGGAGACCCTTCCCCAAGAACCTGCTCCTGTACCTAGCAGGATTTGTGCCATCCAGAGGAAGGGCTCGACCCCCGCCAGATCCCGCAGCTGTTTCTTCAGTTTATTGGCATCAGACCTTACGACATACTTGAAAAGCCTTTTCCTCCCCTGTCTTATTCTAAACTGGAAGAGGACAGGAGAAAGTCAGCACAAGACTAAAGGGCCCCAGGAGAAATCCCAAGGTGGAGGGCAACATGACATTCGAGGGGTGCAGAAGGTGTTGGATTTAGATGTTAAGTGGAACCGGGGTTCCCCACGCATCCGTCCCACATAGCACAGACCCCACCCTGACAGCCTGAGCTCCCTATGGAGGCTGAGCACGGGGGTCAGCCACCCCTGCCTATGGCTCCCAGGTCCTGCTCCAGCTTCTTTCTGGAACCAGAAGGGCTCTAACGTCAGCAGGCTCCATCGCCGACCTCCCGGGAGGGCAGCTCCGGCACCGGGCCCCTCAGTTGCTAGGCGCTGGCTCCTCCTTCTCTACCCAGCTGTCCGCCTGGAACGGGAAGGAGGACTGGAGGAGGAAGGGCCACAGGGGAGGCCCGTTGACAATCCCTGCTGGGAGACCAGGCTGCGGCCCGGGGCAGCCGGGCGGGGGCAGGAGGGGCAGGCAGTGGCCAGCTGCCGGCCGGCTCTCCCGGGGGAGGCTCACCTTCTCCACCAGGCGCTGCATCTCCAGCTGCAGGGGGGTCAGGCGCCTCCGGAGCTCCTGGAGCAGCCGCTGCAGCTGGCTCTTCTGGCGCTCGGCCGTCCGGGCCGTCTCCTCGGCCTCAGCCAGCCGCCCCCGCAGCTCCTGCATTTCCGCTGCCAGTGCCTTGTTTGTCACCTCCGTGGCCGAGAACCGGTTGTGGCTCTCCTCTGGTGGGGGGGGGGGACAGCAGAAAGACCGCTGCTAGGTTAAGCATCATGGCCCAGGGCGAGAGGCCGCAAGTGAGGGCAGGACCCTTCTCGGTCTCTGAACACACACGCCTGCCCGTCGCCGCCTGGCCAGGCCCCCGTGGCCACAGGCCACTCACCCAGCTTCAGTTCCAGTGTGTGAATCTTGTTCTCCAGGTAGAGCCGCCCGCTGTCCTGCTGCTCTGCGCGCTGCAGCAGGCTCCCCACATTGATGAGGCTGCCATTGTGGGACACCAGGCCTTTGTGCTCCGTGGGGGCGGCGCCTGGCTTCGTGCTTTTCCCTGAAGGAGGCAGCAGGTCCAGGTTGCCTAGAAGGGGCCACGGAGAAGCTCGAAGGCACAGCTCTGCCGAGGAGAGCGCAGCCGGCCCGGCCCCCCTCCCCGGAAGGCGGCAGGGCAGCAGGACGCACCGAAGAGCGCCTCCTCGGGCAGCGCGCCATCCGTGCCCTCCTGGCGGCTGTACTGAAGGCTCCGGTACTGGCAGATGTTCTGGGTCACCACCCTGCTGACCAGCTGTTTGGCCTGGAGAACACCCGCACCCAAGACAGCCCCAGTGAGAGGGTGCGAGCACGCGGCCCCACGGCACCCCGAGCCCCCTGCAGCAGGCCAGTGCGCGCACAACCTCAGAAGGGCCTCAGGGCACGGGAAGGCGGGTACCTGCTCGGCACTGAGCCGGAGCCCAAGGGTGAGCAGGATCCTCTCCAAGTCCCGTCGGTGCAAGTAGCCACACCAGTTGGCGTCAAAGAAGACAAAAGCAAGAAGACAGTCCAAAGGGAGCACAGCAGAGGGGTCCAGCTCCTTGGGCTGCAAGAGACACAAGGACGAACAAGATTTACGAAGAGTTCGGGCAACGGCAAACTCGCCCAGGATGTCGCCCTCTGAAAATGAGTGGACACGATCGCACGCTGGCACCCCTGCCAGCTGGAGACGAGAGCCTGGGCAGGACCTCCGTGCGACCACCGCCACACCAGGGGCTGGCCTGCACGTGGAGGAGCGGTGGGCGCGCCCGCACCGGACCCTTGCTCAGATGCACCAGGCAGGGACAGCGAGGAGCCCTGCAGCCTGCGGAAGCAGCGCTCCACGGGTCGAGAAACCCGTCATCTCCCGTAGGTCAGAGGGAGCCAGGAGCCCTACGGGAAGGCCTCCCTCCCCCAGCGCTGAGTCCTAGGCCTTGCCCGGCTTCACTGGCAGTGGGGCGGGGGGAGCAGGAAAGTCTCACCATGTCCTGAAGGGAAGAGAACTCCATCTCTGACTGGTTCGAGGCGACCGAGCGGACCTCCGAGTCCTCCAGCTTGGCCCCTGCTGCAGGAGGCCGGAGGTAAGCGTGCGGAGGGGACCCTCGCCCAGGCCGCAGAGCACCGGCTACGGAGCCCGGCGGCCGCCCGCCATACCGGCAGGCACGTACCAAACTCCTCCTCGCCGTCGTCCCTCAGGAGCAGCAGCTCTGGGTCGAGGGCCATCTCACAGAGGTCCTCGGACGACTCGCCCCGGGGCTTCTCTTCGTCCTCTCCCCCGGAGGACAGAGGTTTGGCCAAGAGCCCATCTTCCTTCTGGAAACGAAGCAAGAGATGAGAATGGTCGCCTGGAACCACTAACCAACAGGATAAGAGCTGACAGCTGCCCACCGACCGTGTTTGGGCATCGCGGCGAGGGTTCTGTCTACACGGTCTCATTTACTGTGCTCTGTGACGGAGGGTGCAGGGCGAACTGAGGGTGGTTCCCAGGCACCTGGGACTCTCTTTAGAGTCAATCTCAGTCCGGTCAGAAATTACGTTTACTTGATAGTATTTAGGCAAGAGACAGACCCATGTGCTTTTGGAAGTGTTAAGAAAATGCAGCACTGGGGCGCGTTCGGCTCAGGTCATGATCTCAGGGTCCTGGGATCGAGGCCGCGTCGGGCTCTCTGCTCAGCAGGGAGCCTGCTTCCTCCTCTCTCTCTGCCTGCCTCTCTGCCTACTTGTGATCTCTCTCTCTCTGTCAAATAAATAAATAAAATCTTTAAAAAAAAAAAAGAAAGAGAGAGAAAAAGAAAATGCAGCACTCTATTGGGTGCCTGGGTGGCTCAGTCAGCTAAGCGTCTGCCTTTGGCTCAAGTCATGATCCCAGGGTCCTGGGATCGAGTCCCGTACTTGGGCTCCCTGCTCAGCGGGGAGTCTGCTTCTCCCTCTACCTGCTGCTCCCCGCTTGTCTCTCTGACAAAAAAAAAAAAAAAAAAAAAGAAAAAATGCAGTGTTCTAGTTACCCAGCAAGTAACCAACACACCCATCCTCGTGGCACAGCTAACGGAGACTTCCGGGCCGCTGCAGCGCGCTGGCCACGCCTCCAGGCCCGCTGGCCTCTCCTCGCACACCAGCTCCCAGCCGCGCGGCGAGGGGACGAGGTGCATGCAGGCAGTGAGAGGAGCCCGTGGGGGCCCCAGCGGCGCCCGCACCCCCTGGGCACTCCCGCGTGCAGCCCCGGTGCCCATGCGGGCAGCAGAGGTCCTCACCGGGGGGGCGTCTGACTCGGCAGTTGTGCCCTCGCTCTGCGCCTCCTCCTTGGGCTCCTTGGCCGCCTCCTCCTTGACTGCTTCTTCTTCCTTGGCCGCCTCCTCCTTCTCAGGTTCAGGCGGGGCCACCACCTTTTCAGGAAGACTCAACAGCACCTTGTAAATCCTAAACCCAAAATCCCTCTGCAGCATCTCCAGAAAGAGCTCGGCCAACACCATCACCTATGGAGGAGGCAGGAGAGGCCCGTGAGCATCGGGAAAAAGGGAATGTTCCAAGTCCTGCCGTCCCGTCCGCCCTCCCGCACAGCCTCCCCAGACTCCCACACCTACTTCAAAGGAGATCCTTTCTTTTGGCCTCCGGTCCTCCACAATACTATGGAGGGACAGGTTGACACAGCCAGGGCGTGCCAGGACGGCAGGTTCCAGAGGGGGCGGGGGGGCCTCTGGGAGATCGGTGTCCACTTCCTGCTGTGTGGTGCCCTCCGGATTCTCTGCGTTCTGTTTAGAGGCGTCGGCTACTGGTTCCGACGCGTCAGCTGCCTGCTCCGGAGGCTCTGTTTCCTGGGACAAAAGCCGAGAGCTATGACCGCCCAGGTCCGGAGGTCAGGGCACCTACTCTGCCCACGGGTGTACAAGGCTCAGCCTTACCCCGGACACCTCTTGGGGTGGGGGAGCCCCCTCTGCGGCTTTCTGCTGGCACAGGGCCTCCCACTCTTCCAAAGTAGGCATGATGGTCCAGACATCGGGCAGGTACACCACCACGGTCTGCAGCCGCCGCGGGGGGCCCGGCTGTAGGTACTGAAACTCCGCAAAGCGCCACCTGCCCGCAGCAAAAGGAAAGAGCAAGTACTGACCCACAACCTTCACAAGCAGCTGCTTCAGTTTCCAGTCAGCACTTAATGAGCACGTACCGCACGCACAGCTTTGAAAATAGGAAAACAAAGCAAGTCCTCAAGAAATGGCTCGTCAAGGGCCGAGGCGAGTAGGCAGGCAATGACTATCCACGGGGTGCCCGGCAAGAAGGACCGCTCCACGTGGCTAGGGTCGCATGGACAAGCCTTGGGGCATCGGCTGGCCTTCACCACCCCCACACACCCCTCCTCGTGCTCATGACCAAGACAGCCATCTTGGAGGGCCGGAGGGAAGGGTGAGGCCGGACCAGGGAGGAGAAGGCACTAAGATGCCGGCACAACGGCCCACACACAGACAAGCCCGGGGCGGCCACTCACCACTTGGTGCAGGCGCTCAAGTCAATGCCAGTCTGGGCTTGTGCGCAGCGGATGGCAGTGCGGACTAGCACCTGCGGGTCGCCCTTGGGGTCGAGGCCGTCCAGAGAGGGAGACCACTCACCCCCAACCAGCACGGCTTCGTCTTCTTTCCGGCTCAGCAAAAACTGCAAAAAGTGCATCCAAGATAAAAAAACAAAAAGCCTGGATGTCTCACTGTGAGGCAGCCGACCGCCCCTGGGGACTGAAGGCAGCGGGACGTGGGGAGGAGTCCAGCACGCGGGCTGGGAAGCAGGGCACGGCGGGTCTCTCCACCCGTGAACCAGCCATGCGACTGCTTCCGACAAGAGCAGCTGAGTCCTGAGCCACGATGCTGTCCTTCTGGTGAAATGAGTGGGGGTCCAGCTTGGGGCTCCCTGATTCTAAAAGCTCGTGACCAGGAGCTGGGCGGCTGCGGAGCTGACGGGGCCAGGCCACCCTCAGCCAGCACAGCGTCCAGCCTCAGGCTGCAGCCCTCACCTTCATCTGCTTCAGAGGATGTTCCGGTGCCTCCCGCGGCTCAGCCAGGTCGTCCACAAAGAGCATGCAACAACGATAGAACTCTTCCAGTCCCGGAGAAGAGAGCAGCAGTACCTGGGGGGCGGGGGGGCATGAAGGACGTGCTCCAGAACTTCCTCAGCCTCCAGCCACAGGACGAGACGGCAGGAGCCCAGCCCACTCACCTTGGAACTGTAAGTGGGGTCGCTGTCTGCAGGGAGGGGCTCAGCACCAGCATCTGGAGCTGGCTCTTTCTCAGAAGACACCTGGATGCGGCTTGGAGGATGGAGGGCAAAGGGCTGGCTCAGAGGGAAGGCTGCCAGCCAGCTCAGACACACGGCCAGGAAATCCGAGGGGACCAGGAGGCTGCGGTAGCGGCGCTGGAGCTCTAAGAAGTCACAGTTGGGGCTGGAGGAAGAAAGCAGGGAGATCCAGACTGAGCAAAGGCTAAATTATTCTAAACAATGGAACCATGAAAGACTTGGGGGGAAAAGGGGAAATTATTTTCTAATCTGGGAAAGAAGACATCTCTGAAAAGAAAAAATGGATGAGATTTGACCACTAAAATTTGTCAACCCCTAACGGCAAAGTCAAGTCGAACTGGGAAGGAAAAAAAAAAAAAGATTTGCAACATGTGACAGCTTAAGGCTCACTGTCTTATCAAAATTACTAACAGGTTCACAAGAAGGCTCAGGAGTCAGAGAAAACTGGGAAAGCGGACATCAACAGGTACCAGAAAAAGAAAGGAGACTTAAAAGTCTGTGAACATATGCTCAGCCTCACTTATAATTAAAGAAATGCAAATCAGAATATCACTTTTCACCTAAGACACTGACAGAAATCAAAAAGTTTGGTGACACAGTGCTGCCAGCGGCATCCGGCAACGAGCACTTCAGGCCCCCGGGCGAGAAGGGACGCCGACGCACCCCCCCCCCCACGGCGAGAAGGGC
>PITA01010692.1:0-13088 GCA_004023965.1 Spilogale gracilis | reverse complement strand
ACGTCTGCAGAAGGACGACAGGAGGATTAAGATGTGTAAAGAGAGAACTGGTGACATAAGCAGTCTGTCCATTCAATGGAGCATTGTGGAGATGCTGAGAAAAATGAGCTCAATCCAACCAGCATTAACATGGGATAAATTCTAAAGCACATGGAGCGAAAGACAAATTCCCAGACAGTGCATACAAGAGGCTTCTGTAGATGCTCAAAAAGACGCTCGTGTGTGTGGCTGACTGGCAGCGGCCCCGCTCTGACTGACGGGAGGAGGCCCTACGTGCAGCCGTCTCCTGCGGTGGGGACCACACTGTCCCTGGAGGAGGCGAACCCGGGAGGCAGGTGGGCCAGCAGGGAGCACAGGAGAGGCCCGCCCGGCCCCGCGGAGATGAACCAGGGCTGGCTGCTAAGCCCAGGGACAGCCCGCTTTCCCTCCACCGCGAGGAAGAGGTGCGTGGAGGCTGCCCCTCACCTCAGCTTGCACTTACGTCACCTTTGCTACCCGGGCAGTAGCGGGAGGCGTGCCTTTGCAAGGCCGGACGGCATCTGGAATTACTCATCCACCCCTCGGCCCATCAGTTTCTAAGTCCAAGAGGTCAGCTTGCGGGCCAGAGTCCTCACACGCACTAGAGTGCTCGAAAAATTATTCTGAGGTCCCCTGGAGAACGAGCCATGGTGCCTATGATCTATCCTTTCTATGTGAATTAGAAATGGGGCTGGCCACCTGGTAACGTAGACCTTGGTGATAGCCCGGAATAATTACTTCTGATGATCAGATCACGGAAGTTCTGTCAGGGCACCTATGTCGGTGGAGCCATGCCAGGCAAAATCTGAGATTTAGCAATTAAAAAACTACCACATTAAGAAACAAAAAGACCCTAGGCATGTGACCCCGTACACACACACCCCTACTCTTGCACTGACTGTATCTCATTCACATAAGAAACTGTTGCCAGCTGCAAGCCTCGCCGCCCCCGCCCCCGCCCCGGCCCCCTCCAGCCGCACCGCTCACCTGTCCACAGTATAGGGCGTGAGATGGACCCGGTAAGGAGGCAGGTCATGCCTTGGTTTCTTAGCACCCCAAGGCTCTCCACCAGCCCGCTGTTTGCGTTTCTTGGAGTCATAGTCGTCGCTGGAGGTCGATCCATGACCAGAAGGAAGAAACCACACTGTTACACAAAGATTCAATACAAACTGGCCTAAAAGAACTGGAAACAATCTCAATCCCCAACATCAAAGAAACAGATAAAGAAGCCACTGCTAACAGCCATAGGTTGTTATAAAGTTATTAAAACGGGTATTTAAATCCTTACAACAGAAAACCACCCATGGCGAGCAAGAAGACTACTACACGGTAGTATGTATACAGTAATGCCTTAGCTGTGCAAAAACACCTTTAAAAGACTAAAAAGAAATAGAGTACTGGGGCGCCTGGCTGGCTCAGTCAGTGGCGCACGTAACTTGATCTCGGCGTTTTGAGTTCGAGCCCCATGTTGGGTGCAGATAATACTTTAAAATAAAAAAAGAATTAATGATGGGCACCTCTGGTAAAGTTTATGAATAATTTTCTTTTTTGTGTTTTTTGCCTGCTTCCTCCTCTCTCTGCCTGCCTCTCTGCCTACTTGTGATCTCTCTCTCCATGGAATAAATAAATAAAAAATCTTAAAAAAAACCTTATAGCTAACATCCGATTTTTTGAAATTAGAAAAGATTTTAACTGATTTTTAACATGAGTCAGATATATGGTACCGGGCAAAGGATTCTATAAAGGAAGTTTTATTAAGAGACAGTTCCACAGCAAACCCTGGGCAATACACATTAGAGTCATAAAAACACTCAAACCCTTTAATCCAATAATCCCACTTTTGAAAATATTATCCCAAGAAAGTTAACTCAAAAGGAAAACATTATAAATAGTGGAAAAAATTCAAGCCCAGAGTAAAAAAACTATACTCATATCCAGTAATACCTAAATTTTTAGAGTAAACAAATACAATAATCATACAGCCACTAAAACAATCACAGGATTACACTGCAATATGGAAAAAATGTTTAATCACTTTAATCACAATGTATAAAAACAATGTGGACTCTAAAGTTAAAAATTTTAAAAGTTAAGGGGCGCCGAGGTGGCTCAGTTGGTTAAGCGACTGCCTTCGGCTCAGGTCATGAATCTGGAGACCCGGGATCGAGCCCCACATCGGGGTCCCTGCTCGGCAGGAAGCCTGCTTCTCCCTCTCTCACTCCCCCTGCTTGTGTTCCCTCTCTGGCTGTGTTTCTCACTGTCAAATAAATAAAATCTTCAAAAAGAAATTTTTTTAAGTTAAAATTAAATAAAATTCTAAGAAGTATGCTCGTATATATAAAAATTACAAAAGAACACAGACCAAAAAAAAGTTGAATTCCTCTTTTCAAAATTATTTCCTAAAGGTCTTTAAGAATGGTTACCTTTAAAGGGAAAGAAAGAGTGAAACAATTTTATAGCATTTTAGTATTACTTAATAGCAATGTACTACTTCATATGTTTCTATGATAAACTACTTAGGAGACTATCACCACGTTCAATAAGTTCAATAAGTAAAAACAGAAGAGAAAAGCCTTCAGACCACTATACAACGCCAGACTGTCCCGCCCAAGGATGGCCGTGACTGCAGTCTATTCACTAGGCCTCTGCTCTTCCCTTCACACCCCCTGCCTCGTTTCCCTGGGCATTCCAGCCCTGGGCATCTAAGTTCATTACATTTAACACAAGGTTTTTCATCTTTTCTCTATTTGCCTGGCCCATTTCCCAGTTTATTAGCGTCTCCATCCAAAAGCTGCCTTCCGTCCTCGCCCTTCCAGGATGTCGGCACTTCGGGCTTCTACAGTCATTCTGACAGCTCTCTTCAGCTCACCCAAGAGTGGAGCGAACTCTTCAGTAAGTGCTGTGCACCCCTGGTGACAGTGGCTGTCCCACTGAGTCCCAGGATTGCGATGGCAGTTTTCCCTCCTGTGACTCGTCAGGAACACATGAGAAGGCAGTACCAGAGGGAGACATCTCGGGAACCTCAGCAGCATACTGAGAGGGCATCCCACTGCGTACGCCTGTCCCAGGACCTCAGTAGTTCAGTACTGACAGTCTAACGGGGACATTGTTACCTCCATCCCAAAACTGAAATTTAAAATAAAACTTGGCTTCCAGCGAAACACTCAAATAGCTTGACTCCTTTGTAGACTGTTGTTCTCCCAGACTGACCTAACTCCTACTGTCCCCTTTCCTACTTCCCAGATTCTCTGTACTGACTGCTGGCGCTACCTCCCTGCCAGCAGTAACGTCTCCTTTCTCTAGAAGCCATGACACTGAAGCATTACGGCAAAATTACTCTAACACAGGCCTTGTACAGGGCTTGGCATGTTCAGGACAATCAAATGCACGTGACTGTATCAAAGACCCAATGTGACCCTAAAGCAGAAAGTCAACAGCAACCACTGATTTCCAGCCAGGCTACACTATCCCTCAGGGTACTTGCTGGGATTTGGTGATGGGGCCCGTGATAAACTCACAGGATGTGAGAGGTGGGAAGTCCTTGGAAACTGAAGACCAGGAAGATGGGCAGGACAAGGGGTGCAGGTGCATGCAAAACATATAGCAGAGACTTGAGAACAGGACAAGCTGTTTGAAGCGGTGGAGGCACAGTGGGAAACCATCCTGGCACAGAACCATTCTCCCAGCTAGAACTCGCACTGACCCAGCGCAAGGGAGCAAACACTGGCTTCGCAGGCCAGCTGCGGCCCTTTGAACCTCTTCTGGGAGTTGCCCCACACCCCTGTTAAGTCGCACTGGGTTCCATTCTCAGCCGTTATCATGTAATGACCTACTGGCATCTGGAAATAGGGGGCTGTTTCCTTATCAGCACAGTTCTCACTTCAAAAATGAAACTGAACAGGAGAGGATTTTCTGGAGTGATGGAAATGGGGTGAAGGTTATGTGGAATTTTCCATGTCAAAACTGTCCGGTTGAGGTTTGTGCATTTCAAACTATACAATATTTGCGATATAAAATTTAATCTTAAAAAAAAAAACAACTAAGTACAAGGCAGGGAGTAGGCGGAGGTAGAGATGAAAAAGAATGGAGGATGCTAATACTTGCTGAAGCTGGGGGTGAGTATATGAGAGTTCATCATCCTTTTCTGTTTGCTTTGCTTACATTTGCAATTTTCCCTAATAAAAAACTAAAACGAGGACCGACAGAAGAACTAAAACAAGTCTCAAGCAAACTCATCCAGGGCTTAATTCCTAAGGATATAAGCAAAACCTTTTAGGGACCGATAAGGCAAGAGAAGGAACGTATGAGCTAGAGAGAATAGGCAACATGCTCCCGGCAGACCCCAAAGATCACAGATGATACAGGATGGCCTAGAATACCCCAAAGTCCCAATCTACCATGCCACCTACGTATGGGCCACGAAGCTACCAACGTGTTCTAGGCACAGGCCTGGACTTCTGGGCAGACTGCAACCTATAGATTCTAACACTACACTAAAGCGTACAGTGTCTATAAAGAAACATTTTATACTAGAAATTAAAACATACACTGCAAAGTTACATTTTTGGACAATTACTATTTCTGGATAGTTTTGATTTTTGGCCTCTCAGTCTTAAGGACTTGAAATAAAAGGGGAAACTATAAAATATGGTATTTTGAATGATGAACTATATCAAATCCCTGCTTGCTGAACAGATTTATAAAGTTCTAGTGTTTGCATATGCATCTCAGCGCATTGGCCTATTTCAGAGGAAAGGACCCCGGATCCCGCTGCAGGAAGAGAATGTTCGTGTAACAGGTGGCAGAGACACACTGCTCCTAGAGACAAACATCTTCCCTGTCTGATCATTGTCTTACCTTCGGCCTTGATCCAGCCGTCCGTGAGGGCCCCGAGCGGGAAATCTGTTCAGGTGGCTCAGATGAAGGGTGTGGGATGTTTGGAAGAGACTCAGAGCTACAGAGAAAAAAGGGCTGGTGATTCAAAACCCTACGTGATCTGCCCAGCTGCCCTGTCCCTTTCCTCCAGTGACAGCAGCACCCACTTCTACTTGGAGAGCAACAACCTGAGAGTTAAAGGCCCATTCAACCAGAGTGCCCCATAAAGCCACACCCCAACGCCCATGCCACTGGTACGCACGCTTCTGAGGAAAGAGCGGGGGAATCCGGTGAGGCTGGAAGATCAGCTGGGGCTGAGCTCCCAGAATCCCTTGCTTCTGGCCCAGGGCTGCCACATGGAGAAGGGGAGGTGCTGGGGACTTCAGCAGGGGCTGCAGGACAGTAAGCAGGGAACGCAGGGCATCCCATGGCTGATTTGCTCACTACCATGCAGCCCCCCCCCCCCGACGAGTGCGGTCCTGCGCAGCTCTCGGGGCGCCGGGGCTTCCCTCCCACCGCTCTCCATGCGCAGGCCGGAGAGACGCATACCTGGTTGGACAGCGTTTGCACCTTGACAGCATTCCAGGGCACTGCCTGGCCTGGGTTGTAGGCAGCCTTCACCAGCACCTTCTCCCCCAGCTGGGGCAGCCGGCCCTTCACCACACTGCCAGCACACAAGCCAGAAGGCCCAGTCAGGAGACAGACCCTGGCCAGCCACCTTGACTGCCCCTAGGAGGCCCTGCCCGTCAAGATTTTGCACACCTTGCATGAAAACAGCAAAGCAATAGCTTCAGAAAGGCCCCACCAGCATGGTGACAGAACGGAGCTCAACAAGCAGAGGGGACTAACCTCGAGCCTACCTTAGCTGAAAGAAGACCTCCTCGTCTACCACCCCGAAGTAGTCATGCAAGCTGGTGACGATGCCAGTGAACACCCGCTGCTTCTCCCCGCCCTGTAAGAGAACAGCACAGGCGGGCAGCAAGACAGAGCACCTGCCCGCACTCCCCGCCAGCGTCTCATCTCAGGCCACGCCCCGCCCCGCTTCCACAGAGAACGGCATCGAGATTCGCACGAAGGAGAAACACACGTATAACAGGCATGACCTACTGCAAGGAGGAGGAAGGGATCAGACTGATCCTTAGGTCTGAAGCTCCTAGGATTTCCCGTTCTTTAATTCCAAGAAGCCCCCAAAAGATTCCCGTAGTCACCTCGGTCCTGGCCCAGGTCAGGAGCGCCAGGAAAGATGAACACGGCGATGCCAGAGAGAGCGCGCCAGGCACTCGAGCACGCTGTGGTAGTCTCGAGTGCTGAGACGCACTAGAAAAAAACCCAACCTACCTGAAGGTGCCTGGCATTTTGGGACAGGTCTGTGGCCACGGGAGGAGTGAGCAAACCAGGAGGAGGGCCCAAAAGAGATGTTGAAGCTGCGCCTACATGGACAGAGAAACAGTCTCCAGGAGCTGCAGTTACCATTTTGGATGGGACAGTCAGACAGAAGGTACAGGGGACCCAAGGGGCAAAGTGACTCCAAGGAACTCCTCCACAGGGTTTCACTTGCCTCCCATCTTCCTGTGAAACACCGGCGGCCAACCGCACTCCACTAGGGAACCCCCAAGGGCCATATTTTAAGAGACTAACTCCACAGCACCTAAGACCCAGTGTGAGGCCAGACAGGGATAAAGGAGATCACCTGAGAAGTTGCGTCCCCCCGGAAGCGGGTTGATCCGCTGGCGCTTGAACTGGGACATTGGGAATGCTGTCCTCTTTCAGAGTCTTAGAAAAACCTTTAATTGGAAAAGAAAGACGTTAACCCCTTAGAGGGAAAGTCTCCATCGAGCCTCAAAAGTCACTGAGGATGGAGGCGAGGAGGTGGGACGAATGGAGGGGATGGGGAACCTAAAGGGCCGGAAGTGCGGAAATTACATCGTCCCAGTTGGCCCCGACGGTAAGGCAGCGGGGGTGACGCTGTCAGGCTATTGTAAGGAAAGGAGGCTGAGGCCACGGAGACTCGCCGGGGGCACATCAGCAGTTAGTGACAAAACTGAGGCTCGCTCCCCGGTCGCCCACAAAGCAGCGCTCCTCTCACGATGCCACGCCACCCGCGGCTGCTTGGGGAGCGTGGGGGACTGGAAAGGGCCTCCGGGACACTCATTCATTCACATACATCCGCCAGAGTGCTCCCCGCGAGGCCCAGGAAATGGAGGAGCTGGAGCCGGAGAGAAGGTGCGCGCCCTCTCCCCGGAAGCCCGGCCCGTTGTTCCCAGGACGCGCTGGGGGGAAGGTAGCCCCGCGGCCCGGCCGAGCGCGAATCCGCCAGCGCGCCCGCCCGCCCTCCGCTGCTCCCCGGGCCTCCGCTCCCGTCTCAGCAGCCGCGGGCACCGGGCCTCCCCAGCCCGGCCGCAGCGGGGCCGCCGTGGGAGGACGAAGGCGCGAGGTTTCTCCTCCTCCCGCCCGCCCCCAGGGCCGAGGCCGTTGCCAGGGAGACGGGACGTGCAGTCGGAAGGGGGGCTCGGCCCCTTCCGCGCCCGGTGCATCTTTGCTGCCCGGCCCTCGCCGCCCCTCGGCCGGGGGAGGGGCAGAGGGGCGGCGGGGGGCCCCCCAACCCACCTGCGGGCCAGGGCCGCGACACCGGGGGGACAAAGACACCCGGAACCACCACAGCCGCTGCTGCCGCCACCACCGGAAGCACCTCTCCGGAAGCGCGACCACTGGTCGGAAGCTGCCACTCTCCCGGATATGGTCCCTCCCTCCGCTCCACCGACTTCTCCCTTCCCCCACGCCGGCCTGCCATCCCGCTCCAACTGTGGAACGGAAGTGCGCCTTCCCCGATCGGGTGCGCCTTAGGAAGCAGGGCCTCGGTGGTGTCCTCGCTTAACTGTCCCATTAGAAAAGTAGGCCTTAGAGCATTGGTTCCTGGTCCAAAGACAGCACGACTGGACCCCTAAATAGAAGTGAGAACCTACCACCGGGACAGCCTCGTTCTGGCAGACCCCAGGGCTGCAGCCTTAAAAGAAGCAGTCTCTCCTGACTGAAAGGGGAGGGTGCCTGATCAGGGGCCGTTTCTAGGAGACATGCCCGTCAGATTCAAGCCAATGACTTCATCCCTAGCCCTGCCCATTGACAGCACCCTCTCCCCCTCACACACACACCTCTCCCCCGCTCCTCTGGATACCTACAGGAGACTCAGCCATTCCCCCTTCTCAGTTAGCCAGGAGCTAGGAACCTGACCTGCTGTAGTAAAGAAACGACCACAATATTTTGGGAGGCGTTTACAATGTTCTCAGAAAACTTTCCTTTAGTCCTCACAACCCTGGAATGTCGGGTCGGGAATTAGTGCCCTAATTCTCAGATATGACACCTAAGACCTGAGTGAAACGATATGCTTCAAGTCTTGCAGCTAATCACTGGCCGTCTTAGTCTCCCTTTGCAACCCAAGGCCTCCTTTATCCTCTGGCCTTCCCATCAGCCCACCAGTTTGGCCTCCTTCCCACCCCATGCCCTCCCCCCTTCCTGCTCATGTAACATTCACAATGCACTTTGAAAGTTTAATCTCATTTTATCTTCATCATAGGACTGTGAGGTAGGTAGGGCAGGTATCATCAAACCACGGGGGAGATTAAGTAGGAAGCTATGGCTCAGAAAAGTTAAGGGATTTTCGTCAAGGTCTAAAAGCTACTGTGAGACTCTGGTTGCGGCCTTCGCATGTACAGGTTATTAGGGACCAAAGCAGCTGCAGACAGACCTTGAAGCTCACTCTGCTGTTCTCCAGGTTGTCCCTGACCCTTCCATGCCAGGTTCAGTCTGCGAGGGCTCTGCTTTATAGGCAAGACTCCATGCAGAGGCACCCAAGATAGTAGCCCCAGCCCCCCGCCCTGTCCTGGGGCTACCCACGAAGGTATGAGAAGGAAAGCAGGACTCCAATTCAGTAACTGCCCAGTGAGGAAGGAAGCTGGGTTCCAGCCTTCTGCAGTGACCTCTCCCGGAAGACTGGGCCTCCGAGTGCATGATTCAGAAGAGACGGCTGGATCCAGGCAGTTCACAAGGGCAACAGACTCACAGAGATACATGTATCATTTGCACAAATACACATCTGTGTCGTGCTAGACCGCAGTCGGTCACCATGCCAACCACGTTCCTGATAAATACGTTCGTTCACATTGACTAGGCCCAGGGATTTCTGGCAACCAGCAAAAAGCCCGGGTGCTGCCGCACCTTGGGGCCTCTCAGGGAACCAGGGCCCCTCTGCCAGGCTGCCCAGAGAAGAAAGATCCAGGCCTCTCCTTGGAGAAAGGGTGAACATCAGCAGCTTTTCCGGGCAGTGCCCAGAAGCAGCAACAGGGCAAAGGGTGAGGCAGAAGACTTCACTGCACACGCCCCCCACACGCCCCCTGGGGTCACGTCCCTGCACCACGAGGTCTCAGCACACAGAGAGGTTTTTTCCTCGTTGCTTCTTAACCGCAAATGATGGCATAAAGGTCTTCCGGAGGGGCTGGCATGGAGGCCTTTCAGGGATGCCCCTTGACTCAATCCTGTGGAAAAGGAAAGGCAGCTTTAGGCTAAGAGAAAACGAAGTAGCAGGGGCCCCAGAGTTGATGGGACATGGTGAATCTGCCATGGGGACCCTGGGGACGTCGATGTCTTGCTTCCTAACGCCTTGCCCCCCCCCCATCTACTGTGGAATCTTCTGTGTTCCGACCTTGCCCTCCCAGCAAACCGGGAGCTGGCCTAAGGTTCAACTGTGAGGGGCAGGGGCTTGCTGGACGGGTGCGAGGGGGCCTTCTGAGCTCTGGCCCTGGCTCCACCGCGGGCTCACCACACACAGGTAGCCACAGGAAGGCGACTTCCTCCCCCCGCCCAGTCCCCAGCCTCTTCCTCTGCGAACGAACGGGAGGCTTTAACTACCTTCTGTTTCTTCCAGCACTCTCTCCAAGATTACCTGTGTCTCTGAGATTTCAAAGGGACAAAGAAAGCACAGCTGGCACTACAACCTCAGCATGCTGGTTCGTCAGGATCCTCCTCTGCCCCACCTGGGCTGGGCCCCCAACTCACCTGGCGGCAGGGCCATCAGGAGGGGCAGAGGACGCGGGCTGTTTCGGGCTCCTCCAACGGATCCGGTTGAGCAGGACCTTGACCTTGTTCCAGTGGGAGAGCAGAGGGTGAGGGGATCACCATAGGGCTCCTCCCACAACTAACCCCTGACCAAGCTCCCAGAGGCAGTGGAGGACACAGCCAGGACAAGTCACCTTTCCCAGGGTCCCCGGCCTTCACGCTGTATGCACATCCCAGCCAGCCTGCAGCCCTGCTCCATGCTCTCCCCTGCCCCCACACACCCGTCACCTACCTTGTGTCCCTGGGCGGGTGGCAAGATGTGAGCGGGCTGCGCTGCGGCCTCGGACAGCCTGGGCGGGTTGGCACGGGGCAGCCCCGCCTGTACGG
Organism: Spilogale gracilis; assembly: GCA_004023965.1. Classification (NCBI taxonomy): domain Eukaryota; kingdom Metazoa; phylum Chordata; class Mammalia; order Carnivora; family Mephitidae; genus Spilogale; species Spilogale gracilis. The sequence continues at coordinate 2,759 of PITA01010692.1, read as the reverse complement.
CCGCAGCGGCTTTTGCCCCTTCGGAAAGAGAATCAGCTTACCCAGGGCCAGAAGCCCAGGGCTCACCGGGGTGGGGGCGGGGCCCGGGGCAGGCAAGACACCGAGGGAAACGTGATGGCCTCTCACCTGTCTCCTGTGTCAGGCTGAGAGGTTCGTGCACCCCGCGGCCTGGGCCACGAGCGGGTGGCAGTGAAGGGGCCGGGACCGGCTCCCCCTCCTCCTCCTCCTCCTCCTCCTCCTCCTCCGCTCCAGGACCCTGTGCACAGGACAGGTGGGCACTCAAGACCTGATCAAGGGCTCGTGCTGGGGCTCCCCGCCCTCCTCTGCCACGGCCTCCAGCCTCTGCCACTCACCTGCCCCCCGCTGGCCTGCCGGTTCAGTGGCTCACTCACCCCCGGGGGCCTCTGGCTCTGCAGCCGCAGGGAGAGTTGCTGGAGCCTGGCCATCTGCTCCAGCACTAGGCACAGGTGTTCCAGGTAGCGGAGCCCCTGCCCTGGGAGACAGGCCCAGGCTTCAGGCTCCAGGCCCCCCGCCTGTGGGACAGAGTGAGGTCAGGAGACTTCTGAACTCGACCAGACCCCCACCCTAGGCAGCCAGCAGATGGAAGCAGAGGGGCCAGGGAGAGGAGGCACATGCCCCCGGCTGGCCTCCCAGTAGGCAGCCAGGCTTGCCGCCAGATCAGCCCCCATCCTGCCCACCTCCACACAGCTGGGAGTGGGCCGTCAATGAGAGGCAAGGGATGTCCCCACCCCGAGAGAGCTCCAAGGAGCACAAGCCGGTGAGGGCCCACCAGCCAGCAGCCCACCCACCTGCATGTGAAAGGGCCATTTCCATCCCACCCTTCACCCAGCCTGAGACCTGGCACTCACCACCTCTGCTTCGCCCAGGCCTGCTTGTCGGTCAGTTTCAGCCTCTGTGGCCTCCCGTCCCCTGGCTCCAAAAAGGGGCACTTCACATTCAGGCTCCCCGGGAGGCTTCAGGGAGCCACGGGGCAGCGACACGCGGGCCAGCGAAGCCGGGAACTGGCGGGACCGCTGCAGCACCTGCTCCAGCGTACTGCTGGCCAAAACCCGGCCCGGGTGGGCAGGAGGCTCCACGGAAGCCAGGGTCGGGGGCTCAGGGCTCCCCGTGGGCTCAAAGTCCAGACAGACCCGAGAAAGGCCCGGGGAGGGAGTCAGGGGGCCGTCCCCAGCCACCATCTCCACTCCTGAGTCCCAGGAGGCCAGTTTGAGAAGTGGCTCCTGCCTCTTGGGACCTCTCAGCTGGCCGACCCCCTTCCAGGAGTCCAGGGAGCAAGCTGGAGCAGCGTCCGGGATCCGTCGGTAGGTGCTGCTGACTCCAGGGACCACACAGCCGTGTGCCAAGGCCTCATCAACCCCATCTGCAAGGAGAGTCCACGTCAGGCTGGGCAGGCTGCCCCTAACGCCCCCGACATTCCTGGCAAACTGGCAGCATTCCCCAGGGAGGAGTATCCTAGGCCAGAGGTGAAGGGAGGGGACCACAGGGGACTGGACAGCCCCAGCCCCGCCCCCCATCTCTCGCCACCCCTGGCTGGGAGAACTTAACAGCGGTTCCCTTCACAAGTGGTCTTGGCTGGCGATCACAGACACACACACGCACAAGGATTTGGACTATATGGTAGGCAAAGCCGTATAGGGCACACTGAGCAGCTCCTTGTATGGCCTGCCCTCCTTAACTGGGGAAGCTGCTTTCTTCTTGTGCCCTGGAGCCTAGGCTCAGCCTAAGAACTCCAAGTCGTGCCTGGGGAGCCTCAGTCTCTTCAACTACTCCGATCGGTCGGTAGACTGCGACCCCCACTCCCACCCTCCGGCCTCAGGGAGACGGGGAAGGGCACAAAGAAGGAAGCCTGGGGTCCAAGCATCAGGATGCAGGATGAAGTCTCTCCCGGAGCTCCTGGGGGAGGGCAATAAAAATAAGGATAGCTATAGCACTGCGGGCTTCTGCTCTCTTAAATGAGAAATAGGGAAGACTGGTGGAGAGTCGGAAAAAAACCTTCACCAGGAACCGGGGAGAGGAGGTGTAGGAGGAGAAGCAGCGCCAGCGCCCGAGGACTGTCCCCTGGGCGCCAGGCCCTGCCCGCGCGCTGGATGCCCCCGGCTGTAATGCTGATGCACGAACTAGTGCGGGAGAGGGGGGGCGCCGCCGCCGTCTCACCGCCGGCCACGCGGGAGAGCTGGGGGTCCGGCCAGGGGCACCCCCCAACCCCAGCCCAAGGAAGCCAGCCAGGAAGTGTCCTTCGGGAAGGGGTCCGCCGCCCCAGAGGGGGCTTTTGGACCTGCCGGCGGGGGCAAAGGCTGGGCAGAGGGTCCACACCGGGAATGAGGGGGACTGGAGCCGGGGGGAGTGGGGTGGAAGGCGGTGGCTGGCTTCATAACGCCCAAACCCAGCGGGCCTCCGAGGCGCAGGGCGCCATCTCTCAGCCCGTCCGAAGGCAGGCGGCGAGGTCGGGCGTCCCGGGCGCGGTGTACGGGCTGGGACGGGGAGCGCAGGCCGGGGCCCGGGCGCGGGAGTCGGTTCCAGGGCGGGAGGCCCCGGCCGGCCTGGGGAGCGGGCGACTCACCCCGGCCGCGGAGCGGCTCCACGGCGAAGACACGCCGCCGGCCCAGCATGGCCCCGCTCCCCGCCCCGACGCGGCGCCCCGGCCGTGGCCGCAGCAGCCGGCGGGCGATCCCGGCCAGCGTCCCCCTGCCTGTCCGGCGGGAGGCTTCGCACGCGCGTCCGGCCCCCCGGAGGGCGCG